>CM047816.1:91293880-91569285 GCA_026214975.1 Gentiana macrophylla
CTAAATATGATATATACCATTTGCTATAAGTTACTTACGACGATAATGAATTTGACACCATCAAGTCATCAATGGTTCTGGACTATTCACCAATTTGCCATATGCAATACACACACACACACACACACATATACATATATATATATATATAATGCAATCACTCACCTTATTGATTCACTACGTTGAATCGACTTTAGGAAAAGATTTTTGGAAAGTCGATTCTTAAAATGATCGATCGTCATAATTGATCTTTAGAAAAATTAGTTTTCAACTCAATAATCTACTTTTAAAGCCGATTCAAAATAGATTGCGATGGAAGCCAAATAAAACTATATTTTATATGGAAATTAGGGATAAAGGCAGATATTTTTGAAAGTATGAAGGCAAATGCGCGTTTTCTATTGGGAGAATGACAACTTTTGAGTCTGTGTTTGTTTTGTTTGAGTTTTTATATCGTTTAAATGATCGTTTCTTGTTTCTGAAATAAAAAAATATTAGATTATCTCTCATGATTTAACTTTATCTACCCATTACTTTTTACTATTATTTTATTCGTTTATCTTTCTTTATTTGATTTATCGCGTCGTTTTATATCTACTACAAATTTCAAAAAAATATTTATTTTCTAATCATTCTTGATAATTTTTATTATATTTTATTATCATTAGCGTATAAAGCAACTCAAAATAAAACGGCCAAAGACAAGCGGGCACTTATATATTTTATAGCACGAAGACAAAATAAAAAATAAAATCGCTTGGCGCCTGTTTCATTGGGAATATAATTTTCTCTTTCACTTTCATTTTCAACTATTCATTTGAATTTTTATTTTTGATCTTCTTACGTTTGAAGCTTGGTTCGATATAATTACATCGTTTTCGCAGAGATTCAACTATCGAAATTTACTCGATGTTTTCTAGTGAATCGCGAAAATCAATTAAATATAGCCAGATGAATTCACGAACAATAGTGAAGCTTGACGAGATGATTTTAAAATCGCGTCGAAATATTTTAATTTGGTCTCATAATAAAGAAAATAAAAAATAATAAAAATGGTGAAAGAATTTCAAATTTAGATAAACGTTGAAAGATATGATTGTTTAAAAAGATAGATTAGAGAGGAAGTGTCTTTTTTTTTTAATAGACACCAAAAATAAAATAATAAAAATAATTTTGTCGCTTTATATAAAAATTTAAAAAAAGCGATTCTTTTTGATTGATGAAATGTTGATATCATACCATCGATTACTATTTTATACAACAACCAACTTTAGTGATTGGGAAAAGGAGAAAACCGCACTAAACGAAGTGTGCATTATCATTTATCTACCGGTATAAATAGTAGTATCAATCCAGTCTCATTTGGGCACTTTCATAACGATCAATTGCATATTGACAAATAAAACCGCAGCATATCTTTAACAACCGCAGCATAAAATGAAGTCAATTACTTATCGCTCTACTCTAATCTTCCTCTTGATTTTAATCTCGATTCATCACTGGCGTTTCGTATCGGTTTGCGACGCCGGGGATAAGGATGTAGGATTCGGGTTGGGGTTCAGGTTCAGGTTCGGGTACACACAGGAACACCTCCGTCAGGAGCAAGTGGTTTCGGGGCATGGATCCAACTGGGATTTCAACTGGGGATGGGGTTCGAGACCTGGTGCTGGATGGGGTTATGGCTCGGGTTCTGGCCATACTCCTGAGTGGGTCCGCTAGGGAGTTTGGATTTGGTTCTGGTTATGGAACCGGCTCGGGTTATGGGTTCGGTTATGGCAGTGGTACTGGTGGTGCTTCCGCAAGTGGGTATGGTAATGGAAATGGAGGTGGACATGGTGATGTGCGTCATGGACCGGTGGTTCCAACCCGAAGTCCGGAGATGTTTCTTCTTCCGATCAGGGTAAACCGTGAATCTCAGCGAGATACTTCGGTGGCATCATCCAACGTTTGTTATCATAAGTTATTGAACCTTATAAAAAATCAACTAAATGAAAGTCAATTTTATTATGTAAAATCGACTTTTAGAAGGTTTGTTTAAATGTGGTTTCATATCAATATGTTGGGATTTGGTGCTAAAATGCCTATATTTTATATGCTACAAAGCGTTTGTAAGAAGATTGTAACAAATAGACTGTTAAATTACGACTGATTAGAATAATAAAAATATGCAGTTTGTTTATCACAATAAAAATATGCATTTTGTTATTATCTTAATAGTCAATATGTTGCATTACCAGTCTTATAATGATCGTACCGTTTTCCCATATCAAGTAAAATATGCTTGAACTAATTTGGTTTATTGATTAGCTGTACTAAAGAGTCTACTGATGTCAAAGAATTTCTGATATCATTATGAAATAATGCTTTAAGTCTTCTGTCTTCCCTACGTAAAGACTGTATATATTAATATATATCATTGGTTAGTGATCATTCATTCAGAATATAGGCATATATCATAAAGACCTAATAGCACCTATACCGCTCTTTTACCGTGGATATAATCTTCTCTTAGTTCTTTCATGGCGTGTTTGGATTTTTGAGATATAATGAAATGGCCCGGTTAAATGGAATGCAGTGGAATGAAATCGACGTGATTCCATTTCTACATTTGTCATGCAATGAAATGAAATAGAAGATTTTATAGGATGTGACAAGTGGCGTATATAATGGATGATGTTGGAGTGTGATGGCCCGAGCATGGCGTGTGGTGTGAGGTGTGCGGAGGTAGTGGTGGGGTTTGCGATGGTGGGTGGCGGTGGATTGTGTGGGTTGTGCGATGGTGGTGATCAATGGTGGAGGCGGTGTGTGGGAAGTGGGTGATGAAAAGGGTGGTGTGGTGCAAAGATGGGTGGTGGCGGCGGAGTAGATGGGGATGGGTGGTATTCGGATATAATGTGAATTATCTACCTCCCCATCATCATAAACTTTGGGAGATGTGGTAATTGACGTGATATCGAGGCGAGAATGTCCAATATTAATTCAAACCTCGTTTCAAGCATAATATTCCTAAAAAACCTTATACTTACAGTGTTGAGCTATCTCACTTAACATGAGGCTCATCGAAATCTCTTTCTCTTCTTATAGACTCACAACTTGAGAGGCATTACCCATCGAGTTTAAGCTTTTGGGAGAGAGGTGGTTAGTGGGGTGGGTAATGGCGGCAAAGTGCCTACAAGAAGAGAGGTGGTGGTCGTGGGGTGGGTAATGGCGGCAAAGTGGGTGGTCGGGTCTCTCTCATGCTTGTAGGCCCACGGCAGAGGCGTAACCCGTCAACTTAACCTTTGGGAGAGATAGTAATTCAACATGTGGTCGTGCGTTGGGTAATGGTGGCAAAGTGGGTTATTAGAGAGAATGGTGAGTGGGTTATTACATAGGATGGTGGATGATGATGGTGGCGGGGATAGTGGTGGGGTCGGGTGGGTTATGGTTGAGGATAGAAGCGGCGTGAGGTGGGTAATAAGCGGCAAAGTGGGTGGTGATGAGTGGGTTATTACAGAGAGGATGGTGGCGAGGGATAGTGGTGAGGTCGGGTGGGTTATGGCTAAGGATAGAGCAAGTGATGGTGAAGTGGGTGGTGGCGGTAGTAGGGTGAAGAGGGTGGTAGCGGTGGGGTGGTGGTTGGGAGGATGGTGGTGGGTTGGTTTGTGATGAGGGATGGTGGTGAGCTATGGTAAGGTGACGAGTGGAGGTGTTTGTGGTGGAGATGGTGGATTACGGTGGTGTGGGCGGGTAATGAGTGGATTTGTGGGGAGAGTAATGGGTAGTGGTTGAACTTTCATCTTTGAGTTTATGTTTTAAAATTTATTTGAGATAACCATTCCATCAATTATATTTTGATGGAATGAGAATGGTCAAATTTCATCCAAATGGAATGAAAATTTCATTCCCGATTATTACACCTGCGCCAAAATTACAAGCGGGAATTGGCGAGGCCGGAGGAGATCTCGCCACGTGTCACTTTCAGTGGCGATGTAATAAATTAAGAGAGATACTAATAATAGTTACTAGGGCCGGGGCTCCAAGTGTTTACCAGGCTGACCCGGTGGGAGAGTGCATCTGGCCACTTTCCGACTAGACCACTGCGAGAGCAACTTTCGGTCGTAGCGGAGGCGGTCGTCAACCAGGTCAAGGCGACTGAGGAGCCCGTGAGAGGACATCTGGTCTTTCCTTATGTTGATAATTCACGCGTGTTTCTATATAATAGGACAGCGATGGGAAAAATCCCGTGATGATAGGACATCGATCTTATAATTTGAATCTGATCTTAATTATCCATTATCAAAGGATTTATTGAATTAATCCTTAGGGACCATGAAATAAACCTAATGCTTGAGCAAGAAATGTGAGAGAAATGCCCCTGCATATAAATAAACCTGAAGGCTACGAGAGACTTTATTCCAATTACACACATTGGATCGTGAACAACTTGAGAGAAATTAACTCTCGGACTCGATCTAAAACAAACCAAAATCACCGTCTCCGTTGTAAAGGTTCATGATAAAATCGTTCTAGGAGTAATTCGGGCTGAATTATATACTCAACGATGTCTAGCATCGTCAAGCCCATTATTAGAAGGAGGCGTGCGAACAACTTCGGTGGGAGGCGGCTTGGGATTTCAAAGTTATATGCGGCTTTTGAGAGTTAGGGCGAACATAGAAGTTCGGAGGAGCGTGGAGGACCAGAGTAAGGCCGGATTGTATCGGGGCTAGAACGGATGTTCAAATCCCTACGATTGGTTAAGGAGTTTAGTAGTGAGTTTTTGACCGGCGGAAGAACAGGGTTCTCGAGTTAACCCTAAAATGGGAGTTTTCACTCTCGATTACGCGAGACTCAAACAAGGCTTGATTGAACTATCGGTAAGAATCAGCGGCTCACTCATTAACGGTGAAGGAATTAAAATGAAAAAATCGCGAGGAACTTGTATGAAGGAGGTTGAAGATTGGAATGGCAACCGTCCGACTTCAATCCCGGGTTTAAGTGGGAGGTTGTAACGTCACGAAGAGGCGTGACAAGACTAGGGGTTATAAACTCCAAAAAGTGGTATGGGGAAAACCACCTCGTCATTAAGGCGTGTGAAGAAACGCCCGATTTCCGTGCGGTCATGAGTTAGGCGATGGCGGTAACTTTCGATACGTGGCAAGGCAAGCCTCGACTCTGTGAAGTAGCCGGTTGCGCTCCGCTGAAAGTCAGTGCGCCTACTGCGCCACGAGTCTGCAGTCGGACACAGGGGCTTATGGCGAGGGCGAGTAGACCTCTTCACGTGTCACTTTCAGTGTGAAGGCGTTGTAATAAATAAAGAGAGAAGCTAATAGTTACTAGGGCGGGGGCTTCATGTTACCAGGCGACCACAGGTTGGAGTGCATCTGGGCCTTCCCGAATAGACCAACTGTAGAGGCGGCTCGGTCATGGCGGAAGGCAATTCGTCCAACCAGGTCGGCGACTGAGGAGCCAATGCCAGGGCGTCTGGGTCTTTCCTTATGATGATAATTCACGCGTGTGCCTAGATAATAGGACAACGATGGGAAGAATCACTGTGATGATAGGACTTGATCGATAATTTGAATACGGTCTTCATTATCCACTTATCAAAGGATTTATTGAATTAATCCTTAGGGACCACGAAATAAACCTAATGCTTCTGAGCAAGAAATGTGAGTAGAAACACCCTACGTAAATAAGCATTTAGAGGCTACGAGAACGATTCGATTCTGTGCATTAGATCGTGAAGCGACAGAGAGAAATTAAGCTACCAGGCTCGATCTAAACAAACCAAAATCATCATCTCCATTGTAAAATGTGCTTGATAAAATGCGTTCTAGGAGTAATTGAGGCCAGATTATATCTTTCGGCGATATCAGGCGTCGTCGAAAATGAAATAGAATCTGTTTCATTCTATTTTAATAATGTTTCTGATCGTGATCCCTCCTGGAGATATTCCGTTTTTAAACTTGCTAAAGTATATATAAAACGTTAATATATCTCCCCATCTTAAATTTTGAAAATGAAGATGTCTTGAGTGCTGTTCATATAAACCAAAATCAAAATCTTGTCTTGCCGTAAAAATGGAATCACATACTTTCATTTTGCTTTTCTGAGAAAAAAATGGAACAGTCAAAAGATAAAATTGGAATTAAATTGAGATCAATGAATGTCTTTGTAACAATTCAAACAAAACCAATTCAAACTGCTAACTGGTGCTGCTGTGAAGTTGTGGATTCATCTTCTTGATTAATGATGCAACAATGGGGTTTTGAATGAAAAGGCAGCAAATGCAGAGGTGGAGATTCCAAAAGCATCTCCTTATGAATATGAGAACAATATGTGTAAAAGTTGTTGGTGTCACATTTAGTTGAAATCAATCCCAAATAAGAAATCTAATTCTAAAATGTTCATCTCCATTGTGCTAATTCCACCGATCTTGGCGTAGAAAGCATTGTCGTAGAATCTGTAAATAATAGCATATTAAAAAAATTGTTAATTAAGAGTAAACCGTAAAGAAATAATTCGATTAATCACAATCTGGCTTTCATCACCGTTCTTGACATGGTCTATATCGATGAATGAATTATACATTATAATCAGTGATGGTAAAATATATATGTAGACAAATATATGGTGAGTAAATATGAAATGCACAATTTTTTTGTCCATAACTCTCTTTGTTTACACCATTATTATAAAATAAACTTAATAATTAATATGTATTTAATAAAATTCCTATTCAATCATTATCTGAATGTGTCAGTGTTATTGTCAACCTGCCGGCACTAAATGAATAAATTAAACGACTGCGTGCCAAGTTGGGAAAATTATCACAGGAGACCTCTCTTTAGGAGCTATCTACGTGGTAGCATCTGGGTAATCTGATTTCCCGCATCACGATCTTGTGTATTCCACCCAGAAGCTGTGTGGTCAGATCACTGCTGGCGTAAACGGTTCCTCTCTTAAAGTCCTCTGATGAAACAATGCCGCAGTTGATGGACAAGAAAAAGGAATAAAAATGACAAGGTGACAACTATTTCATTGCAGTTGTCACTATATAATGATCAAGTACAGTATATTCAGATCTAGGTATTATCGGCAGTTTTGTTTAAGTCTTTTATTTATTTATTTATCTATATACCGTTCACAATTTATCGATGTAATCATTATTTTTGTCTTATATCGAATCAATTATTTAAATGGAAAATTAGGGATAAGAGCCTTGTCTGAAATATTTTTAAGTAACAGGACCATTCACGTATTTTTATAGGGAGAAGAACATTGCGTAATTTTTATAGCGAGAAGAATGACAATAATCAGAAAATCATTGAATCTTAAGGTGAATCCCAAAATCGGTGAATTTAACGATGAATTTTGAATGATGAATCCAAAATCGGTGAATCTCAACATAATTTTGAAAATTAGTGAATTTGACGGTGAATTTATTGAAATTTAAGCGATTGAATTTGAACACAGGTGAATTTTGTGATGAATAAATAATTTTGTCGCTTTGTATGCAAAAGTTTAAAATCGTCATCCTACTCGATTGATGAAATATTTACATTCGCCTCATAATTCACTTATTTAAAGAGGATTAGAGAATCAAGAATCGATTTTTGAAAATTCGACCATCATAATTGATATTTAAAAGGCGATTTTGATTTAAAGAATTGATTCGGAATAATGCACAAATTACATACAATTATGCAAATAAATGTTTTATCAATTTTATTTTTATTTTTCATTTTGTGGCTTGGATTAAGGTTATGAAGAAAAAGTTAAAGCAGAGAAAATGGGACAAGTGACATCTCATTTTAGGTGGCTTTCACTCGTGCTTAAAGACTTCTTTCACATGGTTTGTTTTTTAAATGGCCTAAATGGGCATTTTAGCTTTATAAAAAAATGATATAAGATCAATTATGAACATACAACTTTTACATAGTTATCATATTGTAAAAGTGAAAGGAATATTATAAATAATATAAGGTTTGACACGTAATAAACTTAATACCTTGTTTAACTATTTTAGTTCAAACGATAAGGATGAGATTAAATAATTACCGAATTTATTATGGCTCTAGTAATTTTGCTAGCTAGACTTGAGTTACTGTAGCGTTATCGGTGGTATATCAGAGAAGACTAACAGTCTACTAGATTGAAATAAGTCAAGGTGAGAGGTGATGGGGCACCCACAAATTATTGAAACTAAATGTACGCACCCAGTGAGGCGTTACAGATGGTATCGAGCATCTTCTACCAAGCGAAATTAAGTGTCATATATACAATGAGAGATGGTGGGAGCACACACACAGAATAATAGAGCCCAAGTGTCGCTGTGATGATAGGCGATGAGGGCACTGCAGATATATTTTGTAGAGTCTGGCGAAACACTAGTTCCTTAAGAAAAGAAAAATGTAACATCATAAATAAGCGTGAGAAAAACATTACAATGATATAAAATTAGGACATTCTACACTAGGTAATTTTACTTAATAATTTTAGATCAAGCGAAGGCGATGAATCTAAGTAATTATATAAGTCATTATAGCTCAAATAAATATGCTGAACCGAGTTCCGAAGCGTTACATATGTATACGCAATTGATCAATTAATATACTCTATGCACCAATAGTTGGATCATATTGATTATGTATAAATTTAGAAAAGAACAAAAAATCATTGCATAGAACTATGATGCTAAATATTGTTTTATTTTATTTATGAAACTATATAGTTTTATAATTAAATTTAAAATGAAGACTTTGAAGGAATGTGAATTATATACTACTTACCCCTAGACTGTGGCTTGTTAAAGAGATTTGCAACCACCTCCATTATATTATTTATTATTTTTGCATTTAATTGATAGGTTTCTTATTTTGATTTACGCAATTTTATGCTTGGAAGCAAGTTAATTAAGGCTAAATCATGATCATTTGGTCCTATACGGTGATCAATAATATAAAAATATATTATGACGTCCGTTATGTCTGCATGGTTATGACAGTAATATATATTACCTCTGCTAAAATACATGATATGCACTCCTCTTCACAACACTGATCAAAATGTGGGATTCATATCAATAAACTAGTAATTATAACTAAATCTACATATGTAGAAGTGTGTTTGGTTTAATGTATTGCCACTAGTATTATATGGTAATACTATTGTCAAAAAAATGGTGTTAAAAGGTGACACAATTGAGTATTACTCGAGCGTTAAAATATAGCGATTTAATTGTCGAAAAATATTCTATTCTATCTGATGTAGATTGTTTTTAAAGCAATATTTATTCTTCATTTTCTTACTTTACTTTTATTTAAGTTCGATAGTTTTATGGTGGTCACGAGCAAAAATTTTGAATAAGCAGTATCACGCACTTAAAAAAAACATGATTGGTTGTTCGTTTTTTTAACACAAAGGTCATGAGAAAATCTTAAATCACATTGGTTGGGCCAGCGAGTAGGATTTGTACGGGCTTAATAGTAAAATTTGTGATTTAAGACTAGGTAAAAAGTTAAAAGAAATACTGCAATAATTATATTATAATGATTTTTTAATCATTGCATTCATAAAGTTATCGTATTAAATCACATTTTTTTTCTGGCAATAATTAAATAACATTCTCAATAATCGTGCTTTTAGCAATGATATCCTCGTTTACCAAAAAAAAATTAGGACAGCGATAGAGTAACTGAACATGTCCACAGAAATATGTACCGAAGCTTCTCCAAAGCCATTCATTTCTTAAAAAAACAAAACAAAAACATAAAAAAAAAAAAAAAAAAAAAAAAAAAAAAAAAAGCTCAACCATACAATACATTTGTCGGGGGATGGGTGTGGAGTACTTCGTTTACTCTATCATTTTGAAAAAATTAAATAATTAAGTTTGAGAGAGAAAAAGAAAACTTACACATCATCCATGAACTTAGCAGAAACCAAAACACTTGTAATAATGAAACGATGAAGATTGAAAGAATGGAGAGGCAACAATGGCTGCTTCTGTGAAAATCTATCAAGATAAATATATGCAACCACCAAACAAGAAGGGCTACAATTTGCATACTGAAAGATCCTCTGCATATAGCTTTGAATCGAAATCACGGGCTTTGTTAATCCATCAAACACTGAGATCCTCTGGTGGGATTTCATGAACATCCCTTTGAAATCATTCCCTTCTGCAACACTTTGAAGAACACGAGAGAAAACTCATCATCTTGGACATTACTTGAGGGTTCTCAAGTTCTGCCATTGATGGATAGTGATGATGAAGCTTGAGCTTTTTCTTGTTGTTGAAGGTATTGGCTATGGAGGATTTGATGAGAAGTGGTGAGAGTTATTATTAGTGGATTTGGAAAGATAGTTATATGAGAAGTTGTGAGATTTATTAGGAGTGGATTTGGCAATTTAGTTATATAGTAATGCTTGGACTAGTCTCTCACAACTACCGATTAGATGTGACACTATCTATCGTGATATGACATTTATTTTAAAATAGGTTTTATTACATATCAACATTGATCTCACTAATATATCAGGTTGTGCGATCAATTGTGTCAGAGTAGTTGTGATTCTTGACATAATCATTTATAATGTCGGTGTGATTACTTATGATGTCATGATGATACACTCTTTAAGTAAATACATCATACAATTTGATGTGTTAGTAGGACTATGTTGTTGCGTTTGTTGTATCGGAATGATTGTCGTGATTTAATTATATTATGATGATCCTCTGTGGCCACTCTGACAAAATAAACTCAAGTAAATGAGCTGTGACATTGAGACTTTTCATAATGCGACATATACTTAAAGACGAGTTTCATTGTCAAATCACTATGTGATCCTATAAACACATTAGGTTACATTCATTATGTCTTAGTGATTTTGGTAATATATATAGTTGTACAGTATTGTTCATGCCTCAATCAGTTTGACACAACAAATTCTACAGCGTGATGTGTTAATGAAACATTCTTGATGACCATTACTTAAAGATGAATCTCATTTCTTCATCATGTGTCCGATACATCATAATGTAATATCAATTGTATATGTTAGGCGGTTGTGGCTAGTGTCGCAATCAATCTGACATAATAACCGTCACAACATTATTTGTCAGTGAGATTACTAAAGATGTGCATTAAGATAACTCTAAATAAATGTCATATCATTAGAAGTTTTACTGTCATATTTATCATGTTGTATATGTAAATCTTGAAGTCATTTTGGAAATAAGATTATTCTTTGGTGCAAAAGCGTCATCCTTCGCTTATAGGGCCTCCACTTTGGCCAAACGTAATGGTGAGAATGTTAATCGTGGTGTTTAACATTGCTTTAGATGGGAGGACCATGACCCATGCAATAAGATTATTCTTAAAATAGTTAAGCTACTAACCAAAGTCTCTCACTCACTATTTCACGGATAAGTAGAGATGTTTTCCTTACTCACATTGTCCTACGGATGAATAGCTTTATTATCTACTGAATAGTGAAAGAAGTCTCATTCTTGGTTTGACATCATGCGCTCAGAACAAGATTTAAGCATCGTTTTAAAGCGGCAAAGCCTTTCTGCGATATTACAGGCCATATCCTGAAGACAAAATAAGATTATTCTTAGTTGCATGTCACGACGTGTTAGTTAAGTTGGGGTGTAAATGAGCTGTTTTGAGCAAATGATGATGAGGTTAACTTTAATCATTTATTCTTAAGCCCACATGGGTAACCAGTAGTATGACGAATACTTCAACATTTTCGTCGTAATATTATATTGTATTAAATTATATTAAGTTATTATATTATTTTACTACGTGCTAATGATTTGTCAGGTACGTTCTATTTCTACGCATGTTTATTTTATTTGGAGTAAGACTAAAGTTTGGTATTTGACTTATCTTTTACAGCACGAAAAAAAAATGATGTTAACAGCCTAATTAAGGAAATGCAGCCAAAAACTGAAAAGAAAGGGAGTTTTTCCCTTCTTTTTAACAGCATAATAAAATTTATTAAAGCACCTATCTAATAAGCCAATGAAGAAGATAGATGTTGACATGATCTCTATGTTAGAATTAAAGTATTTGACAAAAATTATTATTCAACTGAATAGTGAGATCATCAAAGATGAAAGAGATTTGTGAATGGAGCAATTTACTAAGACAGTCAGCTTGCCTGTGAAATTGATATAAGGAAATATAGTAGCGCATTCTGCTTGTGAATTGGTTTTAATCTGACTGATGATAAGCAACGATCACAATATAGTAGCAGAGCGGGGAGATCAGAGTTGGCCGCTTAAGTAGCGTTTAACAACAAAAACTAAAAGCCAAAGTGTTGTCTTGCATTTCTGATTCTTATATCTTTCATGACTTACGAACAAAAAAAAAAAAGCAAGTCGAGTGTTGGGCATCTACATGCCCTATAGGCGCGGCGAGGATGCGTGATATAAGAAATATAGTAGCCTTTACTAACACCGATTGATTTTAGTATAGCGGTAGCGACGATCTGTCTGAAATATCGTAACGTAGATGTGACAATGATATTTATTATGGGTGTAATATTTATTTAAACGAGAGTTTACTTAGGGCTATAATGACTTGTTTGTTCTAGGATTGGAATGGATTGAATGATTTTTGTTTCATTCCCATGTTTCACTATGATAATAAGGTAACACGGAATGAAAGTTCATTCAAACGAAGTGAAAAATATCTATTTTCATTATCTTTTGAAAATCGATTGAATGAGATAATGAAGTTAAAATCGACAAAACACGTTAGTGGTGCCCTTGATGGGTAAGAGGGGTGAGGTGGGTGTGTAAGGTAAGGTAAGCAAGGTGGGGTAGATTTAGGTATGGTAGAGTATGTGGTAGCGTAGGGTGGTGGGGTATGATCATAGATTATGTGGGGTTAGGGTGGGTTGGGTGGGATCGGGTTAGGTAAGGTGGGTGATGACAAAGGTTAGGTGGGTAGTGGGGTATTAATGTTGCGTATGGTCGAGGATGCTTGAATGGGGTAGGGTGGGTCTGATGAGGTAAGGTATATAGGTAGGGTAGGTTGGGTAAGGCCATGTTAGTCATGGTTGGATAGGTGGGCTTAGGTGGGATGGGTGGTGGGGTAAGGTTGGGTATGGTAATTAAGGTGAATAATGTTAGGTAGGTATGATGGTGGGTAAGGTGAGGTATGGTAAGGTAAGATAGGTTTGGGAAGGTTGGGGTGAGTGCGGACGGGTTGGGTGTTGGGGGGTGATAGATATGGTGGGTGGTTAGTTAGGAATGGTGGGTATGTAAGGTGGGATGGTAGAGTAAATTGTTGTAGGGTAATGTGGGTGATGAGTGTTGGGTGGTGGGGTATGGCTACCACATCCTAGATACTACTACCTTCGCACCTAACCCAAACCACTCTACCATACCACTATTACCTTGCTCTACACATCACTCAGTGTCATTTATTGTGAAATTTGTTTCCAATGTGTTCATTCCATTCCATTCTTATGATTTCATTTCATTTTATTCGTGCAAAACAAACTTGCCATGTAGAGTGACCAATTAGTTCACGAAAGAATGTCACATTTGAATAATAAAATTGGCTTAATACTGCACTTGTAATTTTGTGGGTTTATATAATAGGGTAATAATACAGTCACAATCACTCAGTCACAAGTTCACAACACACTTTTATCCCATTGATTATGATGTTGGATCCATTGATTATGAAGTAAACTTATCATATTCAAGAATGCAAAAGTATGTTGCGTCGTTCGTTATGTTTAAGTGGTTGGCATTACCCTCATATGATCTGTGATTACTTGATTTATATAACATGGTGTTGTCTTTTTGGAGATAACACGGTCATTCCTGAGATTGTTATGAGGTGACAAATATCAAATGACGGTGTGAAGAAAACCAGCTATTGGTTGAGCTAAAAGAAGTGCTTGATGTATAACTGCTTAAGGACACTGTTGCCTGGGCAATGCTATAACCATAGCCAAATTGACATAACCAAATACACAATTTACTTCTACACGTTGCTAATGGTGGGACCTAGTGTTAGGTGTAGTGCCCGAAAGACAATTTATATAATTGTTTTTATTTAATAAATGACAGATTTTATTTCATCTTATTATTTGCTTTGTGCTTATATTTAATACACTGCTGAAAACCCAAGTCGTATCATATGTAGCCATATAACTTAGTGTGTGTCACACATGAGGATTAAGTTTATGATGATACACTTGAAATATTAGTCCGTGGTGAAGTTAATCAAAGTATGGGGTCTATTGATTAAACCACCATTAATGCGCCCAGAACACTTTATGATGTGACCGTCTTATCCGGACCGTTGACATTGGTTGTCTAAGTGGGGCATTTATATATGATAAGAATCATATAGGACTGGACCGCTTTAATCTGAGTTTCTCATATAATTCCGTGATTGAGAAATCTTATTAAATCACAAGATGATCATATATGGATTAACCTTAATCCTGAAGTGATTCTGACTCTACTTTGAGGATAAGGTTTGATGTGTTCGTTAAGGATCGCAAAGTGGCGCGGTCGAATCACTTTCACGTTAGCACTTTAATGGGAATGAGTGAGGCGTGTGTCTCACGTATATGGAATACATTCCTTCTGCGGGAAGTAGAAAGACAATCCACTTATTTGTTAATCCTATAAAGCGATCGATCCATGAGTTCGTATTGGTTATGAACTAATTGATCACTAGTGGGTTAATGGTAAATAAGGATAAGGCGTATTGAAGAAGGTTTACGGAAATGATCCCGCTTCATTATGGATAGTCTATGGAGGGTTAGTTTATATGAAATGATTATATCAATGGACACTTATCGACTCGATTCGACATTTTGTGAATAAGTAATATCTATAATCGATAAAGTTCGATTTGGATTTATGGTGGCGTAATTCGGAATTAATGAATTAAGTAGAAATATTATGTTCGATGAATATTTTATTTAATTTATTGTAGCTTCTTGATTATAGGTCCATGATCCCGGTTGGCTCTGCTGCGTGAGTGTTTTCTCGTTTTATAGAACATAGAAATAAATTAAATAGTTAGTCTATTTAATGAATATGCAATATTATTTATTTAGTAAATAATATGTAAAATAGAAAAGACATTTTCTATTAAATTTAATGATAAAGTGGCGCCACACATTATGATAAATTAGGATTTTTTTCTAGATTATGTCACATGTGTAATTAATTAATTATCTATTTGTTGGATAATTAATGGAAAAATAAGAGATTGATTTTTTGGGAATTATCTCTTATCTTTTGGCAAATATCTTTTTCTTGTGGGAATAGGTAATTGTGGTGTGAAAATGATAAGCTCTCTTGGCGAATTATTTTTATATAAAAGAGTTCATCCAACACAATTTCACACATAAAATTAGCCACATCTAAATAAAAGGAAGAAAATTTAGCTTCTTGCCTTAGTCATTAAGAGAAAGAAAAACTTAGGGTTTTTCTTGTGCATATCGAGGAGGTTACTGGCGAGGATCGGCGTCCACCGATCGTCATTAGGAGATACAATCCGGAAGGCTATGGCTTCTCCCTTTGATGCGACTATTTCTTCGTTTCCGTTGAAGGTAAATATTCAACCTTCTTATAGTTAGATTAATTATTTATGTAGATAATATCGTGGTAAAATCGCATGCGAATTTATTAAGTAGCTTCATTTATGCTAGATCGAGTGTCTCGATCGGTCTTTGAAATCGGATCGGCGACCCAACTATGGATTGGATCCGGATTCGCGTTTACTGTATATTCGGCATTGATCAATGGATAAATAACACACCATGATCAATCATATAAAAATATGTAGTATTGATGGTTGTGTTTTTAGGTTGTGCTTCGTACCATTTCCCTTGTTATGCGGCCGAAGAGGTTGGCGGTGACCGGGTTGTGTATGATGCATATTAGTGATCCATATTGTGTATTTTTTCTAGCATATATCACGAGAAGATCGGTTCTCATCACATTACAAGCCTCACGGTGATAGAAAATGTTATTATCACAACAATAATGACGTAATGGTGATAAAACACACTTTTATATCTTGATTATTATGTTGGACTAATTGATCAATATGTAAATCCAACATAATCAAAGATTTAAAAAATGCATTATAGAGGGAGCTTTCTTATTGAAAAGTTTTTGGATGGTATATTTATATCAAAATTTGTTTTCTTACGTGTAATTAAGATGCTGGATTTTAGTCTACTTCTTGGACAATTCGATCAACCAAAAATCAAAACTATCCGGTCATATTTTTGTAAGATCAAATGGTCCAAAAAAAAAAAAAACAATATTTATTAGCTATATATAGTTTGCAAGACTTAAAAGAAATCGAATACCAAAGACGGCCAATAGGTTTTGTCGCCAACGTATAGTGTACTTCTTTTCTTTGTTTTGGCTGAATGACTCTTCGAGTTCTGTAAGTTCAAGTGTGCTAAAGGCACTATACAAGCATACGCGATTTGTAGAGTTTGAAAGTCGCCGTTCGATCTCTGAAAAGTGCGGGTATTGATGATTTTTGTCTTCTCAAATATCAAATATCACTTGTTCAAAAGAGGTTTAGCATGTGTCTTCAATGGTTCTCTTCAAATTCAAATGCCGTGAGTATAAGTCTGTTAAAAGATACCACCCGACCCGAATACACCATTCTTCGTGACTTATATTTCGGGTTTAGATTGATTTAGTAGACGTTGAAGGTAGATATTTACCTCTGAAAAGTCAATATTGGTCATACAATTGTCTTTTCAAAAATCAATTTAATTACGATATCCCGAAGTTAGATTTAGTATGTGTTTGATTTATATAATTACTATTTAAAGCATGAATTTTGGTATTGATGTTTTACTTTTGGGTTTAAAGTTTGTGGTGACATGTAGCTTTTGTACTTTCTTTAATGGCCTATATTTTATAATCAATTATTTTTAGTGAAATTCTCAGGCCAGGGTATATATTTAATAGTAGTACCTTCGGGAAAAAGAAAAAAAAAAACTATTTAAAAGTGATCTTCGACCTCCAAAAGCAAAAGCGACATGTCTTATTTATACATTATTTATCATCTCTCTTGAAAACTTAAACCGACAAAAGATGGAGAGATAAATAATTGACGTTATATCTCAATCTGATTTCTTGATTATGCATATATAAAGGAGAGAGACCGTATATGACAACATTATTATGAAAGCAAATCATAGTAGCATTATCTATGCTTGACCTTTGAAAAATCGATTTTAAGTCATATATTCAATTTTCATACGAGCGAATAGATATGGCGAGTGTTGTTAAGCGAAACGAGGCGCATTACGAATAAGCTTGTGTTCGACTTCGTTAGTATTTGTGATCGTGCGTTTGTTTAGCTTAACAAACCAAGCTTGAACAAAATTATAAGCTCGTTTCTAAACAAGCGAACATGAACAAGCTCATGACGTTCAATTATGTTAAGTATAACTCCTATATAGATAAATCAATATACAACATAATCATAACATATAAGATGATGAGCCAATTTTAAACTACTAGGTAGAGTTTAAAATGAGGCTTTGTTGAAAATGGGTGTGGAGGTTTGCTTCTCGGGAGGATGCTTGATGAGAGTCAACTTGACTATCATTTACTATGTGATTATGCCCGTTTATACCTCGTTTTATATGTTTTCGGTGACATTTGGTAGTATTTTGGTGCTTATTACACCTTGGTTATCATTTGAGACCTAGGGCGTAAAGTCCGGAAATCTCGTTATTTTTAGGTGTTTTGATGCTTTCTTGGTCACCCTAGTGTCTGTAGGGGTTACATGTGGTATTTGTTGTGATTTTGTGCAGGTATTAGGTGTTCGAGATGACCGGAAGGCGAGATCGAGGGTTGGAATGTGTGCCCGAAGCTTAAACATTCAAATGGATCAAAACTTCGTTAGTACTACAACCATACCTTTCATTGATCTGCAGTTTGATCCACCTTAGAGGCATTCTGAAGGCTGGACAACTGCATGAAAGTTGTAGAACAGTTTGAGTTAGATTTCCAATGCATTTTGAATCACTGGATTTAGAGATCTACACACAAAAGTTATGGCCGATTTATTGAAGATAAGTCGGCGACGTGCACTGAAAAACCTAGCGAACACACGAGGGGCTGAAAATGGACAAAGTTTCAGTCCAACCTTACGCATGCTAGGCGCACACCTACCTATGGCGGTGCAAGTGAGATATTTTAGTGTTTCTAGGCGTGCGTATGCACTTTCCTTGGCGCTGCGCCTAGCGTTCGACTTTCACTAACACTATAAATACCCCCACCTTCTTATCTTCTTCACCATATTTATTTTCAGCCATTTTTATGCACTTTTTCTTCATTTTCCTTAGTTTAGCTTAGTTTGTAGATAGATTAGCTTAGTTTAATTGTAGATTGTTGTAATCCGGAGGATTTCGAAGATAGCTTGACGCGTTTTTGACGGGATTTCATTCGGAGATTCGATTTCTACAGCCTAATATATTCGGTATTTCAATTTCCTTTCTTGTTCTTGAATTAGATCTTGAAGTATGCTAAATTTCTTGATGATTTTTGATATTTGCATAGTATGATGAGTAGCTAATTGTTTTATAGCCGAGTTATGTGAAAGTCTTTGAAACCGAATCTAAGCTTGTTCATGTGTTGTTCTTGATGTTTGAATGGTAATTCTTGGCGTGTTTGTGGTTCTAGAACTTATACTTAATCACGTTTTTAATTGGCAATTTGATAATCGTATTACATGTATCTTCTTACACATATATTTTGCGAGAGAGTGCGGGAGCCAGGGTTCTAGGATCACCTGTAAAACCGGTGAGTTGTTTAGATTCGGTTTAGTGTGTGAGGTTTGTATCAACTTGTTGAGCGTTTCATTGATCATAGACCGTGTTAGGTCGATTAAATCGGTCGTGATTTGTTGAACTTGACATATGAAGGTAGATTATTGAAATACTTATTCTCGAAATTTGGAAACGACACCCTTCAAGTGACATCGAGAACATTTAGGTGAATCAAGAACACCTCCGGACTTTTTAGGGTTTGGTAAGTAGTTGATTGGATCATAGCTCGGCTATCTCTAACTCTTTTATTTTGTGTATATTTAGTTGATTAGAATCGGTGATCTGACAAATCACCCTTTTCAAAGACTGTGTTGACCTAAACTAAGAACGAGACCGGCTTTGATACTTGACCAGATTCCCTGTGGGATACGACATTTCTCGCCATTTATAGTACAACCGACTCGGTACCTACCGGTTAGAGTTGGCTATCTTTGTAAAAGCGGTCATCAATGCTCTGTGGAGAAAAGGTGTAGAGACAATGTATGGAGAGGAGGGGGGTTTGAAAATGAGGACTAATGTTAATAGGGTTGGTAGAGTCTGGCAGGGGGTCATTAGAAATTGTGTTAGATTGGTGTCTAGAGGAATTTGTTTTACTTCTTCTATAAGGTGGAATGTGGGAAATGGTAGAAGGGTTAGATTCTAGACGGATCCTTGGGCGGGCAACAACACCTTAGAAGCTTTGTTTCCTAGATTGTTGAGGCTTGATAGTGATAAAACTTGTGCTATTAGTGAAAAGGGGCTCTTTTAGGAGAATGAGTGGCTTTGGGTTGGGATTGGAGGAGGGAGTTAAGGGGCGTGAGTTTGGGGAGTTAGAAAAACTTTTAAGTTTGCTTTCCAATTTTGAATTACATGCGGATATGATTGATACTCTATGTGGAAGCTTAGCAATAATGGCGTATTCTCGGTCATTTGCACTAAAGAAAGCGATGGTATCTCAAAGCCATTTTTCTACACATCTTTTCACTAAATGGAATAGTTGGGTTCCTTAAAAGTCAACGTTCTTTGTTGGAAGCGGCACTCAATCGACTTCCAACTATGTATATATAACTTGGTGCAGCGGGGTATTCACATTCTTGGATGACTCATGTCCTTTACATCACGTGGTGCGGAAGAGCGCTTCTCGTATCTTTTTACATTGCGCCTACTCTATTCTTGTTTGGCAAAAGATCTATGCTTGGTGCTCTTTATCTATCTCACTTCCATTACATTGGACAGCTGGTTATCGTATCAACTCAGATGATGATGATTCAAGAGTTGTTTATAAGATTTGGGAGGCGATTCGAAAGGTAGTGATATGGGTGTTATGGATTAAGAGAAACAACACAGGTTTTAATTCTAAGGCAGGTTACCGAGAGAGATATTCAAGGAGATTCGGGGCTATAGTTTCTCTTGGATAATTGGAAGGAAAAGCGGTTGCTCCACCAATTGGGATGATTGGAGGCAAAATCCTTTTGTGTCCGGCACTCAGTAGATCTGCTTTGCTTTTGTTTTAGCTTGCTAGTTTTTGCTCTAGTTTGTTGGGGGTTTTCATGGTTTTGTTGTAAGACTTGACAATCTTGTCTAGCTCCTGGCTAGCTTCTTTATAATAATAATAATAATAATAATAATAATAATAATAATAATAATAATAATATATAATTTGCCGTTCAAAAAAAAAATCTACTAGGTAGAGTAATTCTATAGAATATTTAAAGAGTTTTCCTAATATTGTTGTTATTATGATATTTGAATATTAATTTGTATTTTGTTATTTATTAATTTGGATTTGGTTATTGATATCTTAACGAGCCAAATTCGATCCGAGCTCGAGCTAGAAGGCAAAATACATGTAGTAAGCCAAACTTGAACACGGGCATTAAAAAAAATTTCTTTATAAATGAGCTGAGTTTGAACATAATTTTCTGTTCGTTTATTAAACAAACATTCGCGAACAAACTCGTGATCTTAACGAACCAAGTTTTAACATATTTTTTTGTTCGTTTGTTAAGCGAATGAACATGAACAAGCTTGTGATCTAAGCGAACACAAGTTTGAACAAGCGATATTCGGTTCGGCTCGGCGATTAACAACACGATAGTATTGTGTATTAGCGAGGGCGATTCTATTTAATCGAGTCCTAACCGAAATTTTTACGACAGTGGGCTTATGGAGTGCAGTGTCGAGAGCGCTCGTGTAGCAATAAATTTTGAATTGAAGCTATGCAGGTCAAGAATTTACGGTTTAATTTTTTTTTTTTTGGGGGGGGGTGGTGGTGGTGGAGGGGTTTTGGTTGGGGGTCGTGCTTGACGGGGTGAGCCGTCATTTTATACAAGACAAAATGGTTGTCAAATCAATTGGAATTGGTAAAAGTTACGATAATTGGTTTAACCGTTATGAAATTTTGTTGTTTATTCCACACGTTATCAAATACTTGTGTGTGAAAAAATCTTTTCATAAAGATTGTAAGTTTGAAAGGGCCAATCCTTTCACTTTTCTTAATTTTTTTTTTGAAAAGACAAAAGTATCATTGATAAACGAACTAACGCCGGAAAATACGGCCTTTGCCGAATCTTGCTTGGACAAACAAAAGAATGTTGGAGATATCTCATGAAATGGGGTTAAAATGGTCAACTTTAGAAGCGAATTTGGATACGCTCTCTGGTGAGATTCACAGGATCTTATTACTTAAAATATTCTACTCACGAGTAGAGAATGTTTGGCTTTGGAATCACTCGATTCGGATATCGGGTGAATTAGAAATTAATGCCAAAAAGTTGGTTGGAAATGTGTTGGAGATGAGAGTTGAAGGGGAACCTCAACTCAATCTCCCACATTAAGAGTTAGAGAGACTTGAACTCCATATATAAGAGTTAGTGTATGCTTTTATAAATGTGCCATAAGGGGCAAGACACTTTTGTGCAGGAGGGAGGACTTAGTCACTTAGATAATTCCACACGCGCGCACGCCGCCCCGCCGCCGTCCGTCCGTCTCGGCTCGTGCTCAAGCTTGGTTCGGTTCGGGTGTTACTATTAATTTTTTGGATAAAAGTTCATTTGAATTTAACGAAAAATTAATTAGTTGTTCGAGGCGGTTGGAAGGTTCGGTAATGTGAAGCGAATTACGATTAATTAAGTCGGTCGGAATTAATTTAATTAAATTGATTTCGAAATTAGATTATTTTCGGCCAGAAATAGCTTTTCTTGAGGGAAAAGTCGAGCGATTAAATCATCTGACCAATCAGAATTCAGAAAACACGTCATCCGACCAATTAGAATTGTGGAAATAGTCGGCCAATTTTAATTAAAATTTTATTGCCCGATTTCTTTTCCAAGGAAAAGTCGGCCGACTTTAATGGCGTGTTACGGCCAATCACATTCAAGCATTGGCTCATCCTCTCCACTATATAAAAAGAACCCCAGGATGAAGGTTGAGGCATTCGGTTTTCTCTTGTGTCTTCCACCACATACTATCAAGCATATAGTTCTAGTTATTGAGTCGAAGAAAGTCGAAGCACGCGCGATAAGTTCGCGGAGCTTGGATTGTTGAAGTGCCTCTCAATCCAAGGCGAGCGTAAGCCGTTATATCTTGGGAGACCGTTGCTACTACAGTGGGCACCATACCGGAGCAATCTGTCTTAAGGAAAGAGTTTCATAACTTCGCTTGGTTTGTCTTTATTTATGCATTGTATTTAATTTTCTCAATCGTTCAAGTCGGATCATCGTTAATTGCATTTTGTTAATTCTATATACCTTCAAGCTTTTGGGTCAATTGACCCTCTAACAAAAAAAATTATAGGTATTTTTATGTACTAATATCTACTTATCGACCATTAAAAGTTCAAATAATTACCCTTGACTCATAAATATTCATATATTTTTTATATAATGCATTAGAAACTTGTAATCTGATGTGTAGTTCTTGATCTACGATCCGTGTCACACAATTCTGGCCGCCCGATCATAGTAGGCGTGTTTCATTAGATCTATCATATAGTTGCGTTAATTTATTCGATCTGCACCATAATTGCTTTAATTTGTTAGATCTAAATAATAAAATTAGATTTTATTTCCGAGTTGTTTATTTACTGCATTTAATTTCCGTAATTAAATCAGTGAATTCTGAATCTGTTACGTAAATCACTCACTCATGCACGACACCTATTACCAACAAAGAAAACCTAGAATGAAACACACAGAACAAACAACTGATATGTCAAGAACATGATATCGGAAGAAAAATCTTGACATAAAAAGATTGAAGAAACCCATAGGTCAATCCTTCATTTCTTATTCTTTGAAATCCATGACTGTTGAGGCTGAGATGATGAGAATTGAAGAAATAAAAGTTAAAAATCAATAATCTAATCACTCTCAAATTGAGCTTAAAAAAAGAATTTCAGAAAAAACACATCGTTGTTTAATATGTCTTGCAAGTAGATAGATATGTTTGGTGTAATAATATAATAAATTAAAGTATTTCTACGGTTAAGTATGATAATAATAAGACCCTATGTAAGGCATTTCTAATTGATTCACTTTTTAAGGGATTTTTGTAGCTAGGCATAAGGGTAATTAGTTTGAATTGAGTTTATGTTGGTTTGAAGACAAAAAAGCCTAAGGCTAATGCCTCCTGTGCTTCTAATCTGCAAGAGATACTCTCAGCCTCTACGAGTAGATTTCTGGTAAGTCTATAAATTTTAAAAAATATGCAATTTTAATTCTTCAGGGTCTTGCTGAGGTTGATCACCTTTTTATTTCATGTTCCTTTTGCTTAAAATGTCCGGAAAGTAGTGGGTAACGGGGTATTTGCTGGGATCTCTTTGATTTTCAGGGGGCTTTTCTTGTTCAATTTCTTGGTGGAACAATGTTTCTGGTTCTAGTAATTTCAGTGTTTTACATGATAGAATTATTACATCATGTTTTGTATTTTGGTATATTTGGAAGGCCTGAAGTGTTTTGCAAGAAATGACTTCACATGCTCTTCTTTTGGAGAGGGATAATAGTACTGTTTTTTTTCTTCCCCCTATCTTAACTTGCAATCAGGGGCGGACGTAGGATCTCGAATAAGGGGGACAATAAAATTTTTAAAGGCAAATAAAAAATTTAAGGTGGCAAACTATATGCATAGTATAAATATTAGTGTGTGTTTTTCAAATCAAGGGGGGGCAGTTGCCCTCCTGGTTATATGTAGGTCCGCCACTGCATGCAACACAATGACCTTTCATCAGATTCTACTAAGGCATTCGTTGATGCAGCCTGGAAGTCTGACTCTTGTTTTGCTGGCTTAATTTGTAGCAGTGACTTTCACTTGTGATAACTCTTTTTTGGAAGCCTGGGCTTCTCCCAAAGTTTTTTTGCTCATCTGTTCTTGCAGCTGAAGCTAGTGTTATCAGATGGTGCATCCAAAGATGTCTTGCTTTGGGGATCTCGAAGCACTTGTTTTACTGATAGCCTTTCTTTGGTTAAACTCTGTTCCGGCATTGGCTCACCACCTTATGATTGTAGTATCATTTTGGAGGATATTTTAAACCTTATTAGATCTTTTGTTTCGTGTAATATTGTACATATTAGTACGGAGAACAGAAAGACAGCAAACAGAATATGAAAATGGATAGAATATATTTTTTCATAGATTTGTTGTGTGTACCATTACACTCATATAGTGATTTCTACACATAGTAGTTTCACACACTAGGCCACTTGGCCAATACAAGTTAGGACAAGTGTCACAGTTCTAGATAAGATAAATCTATCTAGAATCTATCTAGAATTAATCTATTTCTCAACATTCCCCCTCAAACTGAATGTGGGAACAGTGACAACATTCAGTTTGCTTATGAGACTTGCCAACTGTGGTCCAGGTAATGCTTTGGTAAGAACATCAGCTAGCTGCATAGAGGAGGGCACAAACTGCACAGACAATTGCTTGTTGATGACTTGGTTCCTCACATAGTGAATATCAACCTCTATATGCTTTATTCTAGCATGATAGACTGGATTATGAGCCAAATAAATAGCACTGAGATTATCTGACCAAGCAATAGGAACTTTAGGCACTGAAATACCCATCTCAGACATAAGTTGTTTGATCCAGAACAATTCAGATGATAAATTGGCTAGAGATCTATACTCAGACTCTGCTGATGACCTTGATACAACACTCTGTTTCTTAGAGCTCCAGGAGACCAATGATCCACCAACAAAAACACAATATCCTGCAAAAGATTTCTGTTAGCGAGGTAGCATGCCCAATCTGCATCACAAAACCAATTAATCTGCGATGATCCACCACTTTAAACATGAGTCCATAGTGTAGAGTTCCTTTTACATATCTAAGGAGTTTCTTGAGGGCATGCTAGTGAACTTGAGTAGGCTACTGCATGAACTGACTTAAGTACTTAACAGAGTATGCAATACCAGGCCTGGTGCAGGTCAGGTACTGTAGCCCTCCAATGGCACTTCTATAGACTTTTGGAGAGTGCATAGGCTCTCCTTGATCGAGGAGCAAATGTTCACGGTGCCATAGGTGTTGTACAAGGATTTATGTGATCCATGTTAGGAAATCTAAGCGGGAACACAGCGGAATTCAAAATATTATTTTCTTTAACTAGGATCGACTTCATTTAAGCAATAAACAAATAAGCTAGTAGACGGTGGTTACCTTGGTTGATCTAAAAGATCGACGCTTTAATCGTCTAAGGAGAGTAGCGATGCACGGAGCCGCCCAAGCGTTCGGTCTCACGAATCCTATCATGAATTGCTACCGAAAAACTCGGTTGCTAGACCGACCTTTCCTCTCTCTCAAAACCCTCTCTAGAAACTCTCTATTTTTCACAAGAACTATTAACTTTGGAATTGTGATGTACAAAAGAAACTAGCCAAGCCTCCTATTTATAAGGTGACATCGCCTTATTGTGTCCCAATCGATTGGGATCGACTTCCTAGTAGATTGAGGAGAAAGAAAACATTTTTCCCAATAAAATAAGGAAAATACCTTTGATTGATTTATCTCATTAATATTCAATATCTTATATTAAATATATTTCCAAGATATATATTGACAATATTTTATATTGAATATATCTTTATCTTATTACCATAAATCTATTTTTCCAAAAATCAATTAATATCTAATATTAATATATAGTAATGCACAAATCAAATGTATCATATACACTTGTAAATCATGCCCATTATCCAAAATAATTGGCATCAGAATATTCTTTAATTAATATAATGCTATGATTAATTAATTTGTAAAATACATGTATATCATATGTATATATTTTTGAAATATATGTATCTATATACATATTTAATTAATCAACATAATTAATATCTTGTATTATATTTATTCATAATAAATGAATACCACCATATTAATTTACCACTATAACCTTTATAGTATGAGATAAATTCTTTCCTTATTTGGTCATCAACTATAACCACATTTTAATCCGCGGCTAGATATTCTTATGTGTGTGACCTGATAGGTTTCCGAATATGTTGCCAGTAGACACAAAGTGCAAATTACAAAAATGCCCTTCATGCCTAACGATCACGGGATAGCGTCTAGCAACACACAGTGACCCCCAATCATCGGAAGAGTCAAATGCAATGACTACTACCTTTCATGTGAAACAGTTACCGTGTAAATAGAATCATATCGCTGTAATAATATCCATACGGTTGTTCGTCGAGTGCCAAACATCAACGACCGTATCTTATAATCTGGATATCATGCTCTCTCGAAGTAACTTATTTACTTCCACTTTGCAAAGATTCACGAGAGTAAGACATTCCTTATAAGAAGGCCCTTTCGGATATTTACTATTAGGGTACGCGATTTCCGGACGACCAAACACTTATACTCTGCATGCTTCAGTATCCACCCAATCACTACCGCATGATCGTCCCATGGATAGGGGAAACCTCAATAGTGTCAAAGCATGACAATCCACACCGTGATGCGATGTAGACTCCGGTCCTAAGGATAATTACACAACCGCCACATAGAGTGACACTTAATAGTGTAAGTGGGTCAGTCTAACGTACGTATTCTCAAATACACGTCCACGTATAGTCCAAGTGTCTCCACACTTCGATAGACGAAATATATCCATGCCCTTAAAGACATAAAATATCTAATACATGCTAGCCTGTTCATACTATCAATGCCCTGTTTAATAGTACATCAGCCTGGAGACAATTAAGTATAAAACTTATTAAAGTGATTAGAGATCTCATCAACCATAATCTCCTATCATGGTTTCTCTATCACAGTTTAATACTAAGGACGTTATCATATAATAATTCATAATTGGTTCTTTAAAAGAACATATATATATATATGACAACAGAAAAGCCATTTAGTATATGTATAAACACAAAGAAATAGTAGAAATGATCCGACCCGGTCGGATCTGGTCCAACCCGATTGGGGTTAGGACACTATTTCAACAATCCAGCTGTAACTTCTTCAAAAACTGTGAGGCATAATGTCCTTGAGTCAAGTATAGGCCATCAGAGTTTTTGTGTTCCTCCATCCCTAAAAAGTGAGCCACGGGACCAAGATCCTTAAGAGAGAATCTTGAGTGTAACATTTGAACAAACTTCTGTATCAGGCCTTGTGAATATCCTGTGACTAGAATATCATCTACATAGACAAGTACATATAAAAGACTAGTATTAGTTTTTAGAATAAAAAATCCAAAAGCGATCGATGGAATCCTCACCAACATCTCACAATCTTAATGCTCCAAACCAAGCCTCAGGAGCTGTATAAGGCCATGAGAGCCCTTATAAGCTTGCACACATAATGAGGCTTTTGAGCATCAATAAAGCCTTCAGGTTGCTCCATGTATACATCCTCCACCAAAGCTCCATTAATAAATGCATTATCAATGTCTACCTGATGAATGTGCCAGTTCTTGTTAACTGCTAGGGCCAGGACAAGTCCGACAGTAGATGCCTTAGCCACAGGGCTAAAGGTTTCTGTAAAATCAACACCATAGGTCTGATAAAAGCCTTTTGCCACCAACTTGGCTTTGTGCTTGAGAATAGTATCATCAGGCTTCAACTTAAGTTTGAATACCCACCTGCACCCTACATGATGCTGACTTGAACTAGGAGGGACAAGAATCCAAGTGTCATTTTTCTGCAAAGCATCAAATTCTGCAGTCATAGCTTGCTTCCACTCAGTGCAAGGCAATGCTTCTGATACCTTAGTAGGTTCAAAAAGGTGAGCATGAAGGGTAGTGGACTTGAGTTGTGTGGAGTAGGTTTTAGGTTTAAATATCCCACTTTTAGAACGTGTTTGCATGTGGTGTCCTTGTGTAGGTTGTGGTAAGGGTGGGCATGGTGGTATAGGAGGTGTAGGTTGTGATGTGGGTGAGACTGTTGACTCATACCTAGTATTGTCATCCGGCAAATCATGTAATGCCAGGGGTGAAAAACTGTTGTGTGTAGGGGTTGTTAGGTGTGATGTCCGAAAGACAATTTTGTAATTGTTTTATTTAATAAATGAAATGATATTATTATTCATATTTATTATTCTCATATTCACCGATGTGACAATAGTATTTACACTACAGAAAATCCTAAAGTATATCGTTTATGTAATCACTTAACTTTCGATGTATGGGATATACACGGGAGGATTGAGGTAGTGAAGATGTACTTAAAATACAATTAGCCCGTAGTGAAGTTAATCGAGAGTATCGGGTCTCTCCTTTTACGTGCTATTAATGCGCCCAGAACACAATAGGTGTGATTGTCTTATCTGGACTTTCGGTTAAGAGAACCTAATGTGGCATTTATATATGATAGATATATCATATATAAATTTGGACCGATTTGATTAGAGTTCACGATATAATTCCGTGTCGAAAAGTCTTATCGAATCAATCGATGATCATATTTATGGATATATCTTAATCCTGAGGTGATCACAGTCAACTGCTTGAATCAGTATGAGGTTTGACTTGACGGTTAAGGATTACACTGAGTCTGTGATCTGAATTACCCCATCTTGGCATTGTACTGGTGTTCAGGGTCAATTTGTAGTGTTTTTAAGGATATATTTTACATCAATTTCCCCCATAATCTTATGTTTATCGTAGAAATCGAGCTGTATATCGAAATATTTAGTAAATGATGTTTTTAATAGTTAAATCTCAAAACGTAACGATTTATGTGCGTAATTGATGATTTTATGTTATTTTGGAAATAGATTACGCTTTGGTATGTTTTCCTATTGTTGTAGATACTCATTGATGATGGAAGAGAGGATTTTAGAGAGCCAAATTCATGCTTGGAAAGGATCAATCAAAGTTATGGAAGATTGAAAGATATAAGGAAAGAAATCAATCAAGATGAATGTTGGGAAATCAGGATTCCGGATAGTGCCGAACTTCCGACGCAGTTCTTGATATGATAACAACCGATTTGACTCTGGACCTCAAGAGAAGAGTTGTAGAGCTTGAAGAGAGGATTCTACAGGATTTTGAATCACTCCATTCCGACTTACGAGGCCCGAGATATGAGCGTTACAAGTTTGGATGCTGTTGCTGAAAATAGTGGACGGGCGTCCGGATCTTCAAACGGGCGTCCGGCACCTTTACTGTAGCAACCGACTTGATTTTTCTATAAAAGCAGCTGCGATTCCAACCCTAATTACATCAGATTTTTCATACGAAAATTACACGCAGGCGGCAGCCGCTTTAGGGAGCTTTCAGGCGATCACCCGAGCCTTGTGCTCGGTGATCCGGGGTTAGATTAGGTGTTTATTTTATGTCGTTTCTTCTCTTCTTTGGTTCGATCATGGTGTTGGCTTGAAGATGATCAAACTGGAGCAGCCATGTGAGATTTTTCAGCTTTCTCTTATTTCCTTTCTTTGGATATTTTATGGATGAGTTTAATTTAAAGATTGTATTTTTCCTATGTTTATTTGTGTATTGCATTTATATCGAAAGATGTGCATGTTTGATGTTTACCGTAGGACGAAAGTCGGTGTAAACGCGAGATCACCATAGGAAAGATTAGACGTTTGATCTATGTCAAGCGAAAGTTGATAGGTTGGATGTCTAGGTTGTTAGATCTAGTAAATCTTGCACCTTGGTTTATTTTATGATCGTTAATCTCCGTAAATCGAAAGATAGAGATTGATAGGCGAATTCATCTACTAAAGTAGGAATTCATACGTTTGATAGGTGAAACCACAACTTGAATTAAATCACTATAAGATAATCTAGGGAAGAAATTAAGGGTTGGGGATGGTGGATTATGGTTCGTTCCATGTTTGATCGCTTGATCGTTATCATGTTCGTTAGATAGATTTACCGTTTTAGTAGTTTTATTTATGCTTTTATCACTTTTATCCTTCCTGGCTTTGGATTAACAATCCTCTGTCGAGTTTATTTTCTGTTTTAGATTAGGATTAGTTATATGTTTTAATAAAGAGGAATTAATGACGTTAGATTCAATATCCACTTTTCCTCGAGGATCGATACCCGTACTTATCCAACTTTACTAGCAACTACCCGGTATTCGGCCGGTTAGGAGGTAGTTTTGCATGGTAGTATAGGTTTTATAATTGATGCAAAATCTTCCCCAACAAAAGTGGCGCCGTTGCCGGGGAATCGGTGTTTTGTTGAATCTAATTGAATTAATTTTTCTATTTCGTTACGTGTTTTTTTGTTTTGTTTTTCAATAAAAGTAGCGTTGAATAAATTGAGGTTTTTTATTTTGCCGTGTTTCGATAACCGTTGGGTTAGAATGTGCAAAAGTTTTTTTACTCGATTTATGACACGTGAATTACATTTTGTGTTATCTAATCGACCCTCATGCTTTAATGTGATAAAATTTCTTGTGATGATTTTGTTTAGGATAATTAGTGTTTCGTGTTTTCCTGCATTGTTTTACGTGCAAATTCGATGGTCGAACGGCGTTCACGTAAGTGAACGCCCGTCCAGCACTCTAACATGCAGGTAACGGAGCGCCTGGTTGGATGGGCGTTAAATCCGTTCGAATTTTTCAATCCTGCTCGATTTAAAGAATCGAGGCGGGCGTCTGTAATTCTAAACGCCCGTCGGTCGGTTTTCAAAGAAGGCGGCGTCAAAAGTGGAACGCCCGTCCATCTTGAGATTTCCTTTGAGCGTTAAATCGTAATGCGATCCAGTTACGGTTTTCTTGATTTTATTTTTAATGCTTTTATTTGATGTGGATTTTTCATTCGAGCTTACGTGGCTAATTGATGTTTACATAGATGTCCTGAACTTATATGTTTTTACCTTTCCATCTATGAATCCATGTTAGATATTTGATTTTTTTTTTTATTTACATGATTCATCTATGCAAGTTATAGTTACTGTCGGTTCTCGTATGCTATAACTGGTTTTTGTAGTTCATATGGGTAGCTACTGTCGGTTTTCCGTATGCTACGTCCTTTCTCCATATGAGTTATACCTGTTTAGATAGATGACTGTTGGTTTCCATAAGTCTATCACTTTCGATAAGTCTTAAGGCGCGTCGGCACTAGTGATGACATCATGCGTTTATCGTAACTTTGTCATTATGTGGTGAGCGTTTATATATATGTCGTGTTGCATATAGTGGGCTAGTTTTCTTTCTTTTATTTTATTTTCTTTTTGCATATCATTTAAATGCATTTCATTTAGTTGCATTTCATATAGTTGCATTGTTTTTCTATTTTTTCTTTTATTTTTCTTAAGTGTGGTCACTGTCGGTTTTAAGTAATACCACCTAGTTTATTTTTCTTTTTGAGTGTTGTTAACTGTCGGTTTCCGTAATACTACCTCGTTTTTATTTTATTTTTAGGATTTTTCACGTAGATTGCATTGTAATGCATTTTCATATAGTTGCACCTAGCCCTACTATTTTGTAATATTCCATGTATATGTCCATCTTTATATGAGCTTAATCTAAAATTCTCTGAACTTCCTTTCCACGTGCTTTATATGTTATCTTCCCCTATCCCCGAGGTATTTCATGTTTGTCAAGAGTGCGAGGGTATTTGCATTAGCTATTGTGAGTTTTCGATGATATCGGTTTTCCGGTGGATGGTCCACGATCTCTTGAGTTAAATCGGGAATTTTTGGATTTGGTTCGAAACACTTCCAGAATAGCTCCCTTTCGGCATACAATCAGCTAAGTTTTCTTTTTCTTTTTCATTCTGCACAACTTGAGGACAAGTTGCAATTTAAGTGTGGGGGAGGGGATGGTTTATGTGTATCTACTTTCATTTGCTCATATTAGTTATAATTTTCTATGAAAAGTGCAAAATTTTCAAAATTTTGTTTAGTCCTGAGTAACATTTCAATTGCATGCTAGTTTTATAATCTGGCACCCTTTAGTTGTTATCAGTAGTCATATCATGTTCTGAGAATAGGTTTAGTAAGTCGATACTCACTTGAACTTCATTTCACGAACCTATTAGATGAAGAGCCAAATATAGAATAGTTTCCGGTTAGTTAAAGGAAAGTTAATTCTTGATCTGAGATAACACTTATTTAGCATTAATGAAAGTTAAGAACTTGTGCTATACTCACGTTAGAATCTCAGTACCTTAGTGTTCTTGAGAACTTTGAGAGTCTTGAATGTGTTAGAAATATATTTGACCGAGAGTTTCCAAAGAGTTTGAAAAATATAAAAAAATATATATCTATAAATAATAAATGAATAAAATTTCTTTGAGGGAATTTTGTTTGTAACTATCACCTCGAGTCCATTTGGATACTGCCCCAGATGGGGAGTGTGGTTTACCTTGGACAGTATGGGATTGAGTGATCTCAGGGTGACTGCCTCTAATGTAGGGGAGAGTGTTATACTTTTGAGACGCGACGATAGGAAATATAAAATATAAAATATACGTTTTTTGTGGAATTCTAAGTCAAGTTGATCTAAACCCAGTAGAGACCCGAAAGGTATTTTCTTGGTACTAAGTAAAGGAGTTTAGTTGTGAGTTGGTTACTATGTTCTTGGTAATTAGTTTTTGTTAGGTAAGTGCTGTAGATAGAATGAAGTTTTCGTTTAGTTGACCGGATAACTGTTAGTGCTTGATGTATTATATCAAGAGAGGATCGGTGGAAGTTTAGTAGGTTCTGCACACACATCACCGAGTGAGGTCGATTTGCTGAATACCAGCATGTCATGATTTTGACTATATCTCATGTCAGGTTATGTGGATTCTTGATAGTATGTTCTTGTTTTGTTTTACTCGAGGACGAGCAAAAGTTTAAGTGTGGGGGTGTTGTTCAGGGTCAATTTGTAGTGTTTTTAAGGATATATTTTACATCAATTTCCCCCATAATCTTATGTTTATCGTAGAAATCGAGCTGTATATCGAAATATTTAGTAAATGATGTTTTTAATAGTTAAATCTCAAAATGTAACGATTTATGTGCGTAATTGATGATTTTATGTTATTTTGGAAATAGATTACGCTTTGGTATGTTTTCCTATTGTTGTAGATACTCATTGATGATGGAAGAGAGGATTTTAGAGAGCCAAATTCATGCTTGGAAAGGATCAATCAAAGTTATGGAAGATTGAAAGATATAAGGAAAGAAATCAATCAAGATGAATGTTGGGAAATCAGGATTCCGGATAGTGCCGAACTTCCGACGCAGTTCTTGATATGATAACAACCGATTTGACTCTGGACCTCAAGAGAAGAGTTGTAGAGCTTGAAGAGAGGATTCTACAGGATTTTGAATCACTCCATTCCGACTTACGAGGCCCGAGATATGAGCGTTACAAGTTTGGATGCTGTTGCTGAAAATAGTGGACGGGCGTCCGGATCTTCAAACGGGCGTCCGGCACCTTTCTCAGAGCAACCGACTTGATTTTTCTATAAAAGCAGCTGCGATTCCAACCCTAATTACATCAGATTTTTCATACGAAAATTACACAGACAGCAGCCGCTTTCTGGGAGCTTTCAAGGCCGATCACCCGAGCCTTGTGCTCGGGTGATCCGGGGTTAGATTAGGTGTTTATTTTATGTCGTTTCTTCTCTTCTTTGGTTCGATCATGGTGTTGGCTTGAAGATGATCAAACTGGAGCAGCCATGTGAGATTTTTCAGCTTTCTCTTATTTCCTTTCTTTGGATATTTTATGGATGAGTTTAATTTAAAGATTGTATTTTTCCTATGTTTATTTGTGTATTGCATTTATATCGAAAGATGTGCATGTTTGATGTTTACCGTGGGGCGAAAAGTCGGTGTAAACGCGAGATCACCATAGGAAAGATTAGGCGTTTGATCTATGTCAGCGAAAGTTGATAGGTTGGATGTCTAGGTTGTTAGATCTAGTAAATCTTGCACCTTGATTTATTTTATGATCGTTAATCTCCGTAAATCGAAAGATAGAGATTGATAGGCGAATTCATCTAAAGTAGGAATTCATACGTTTGATAGGTGAAACCACAACTTGAATTAAATCACTATAAGATAATCTAGGGAAGAAATTAAGGGTTGCGGGATGGTGGATTATGGTTCGTTCCATGTTTGATCGCTTGATCGTTATCATGTTCGTTAGATAGATTTACCGTTTTAAGTAGTTTTATTTATGCTTTTATCACTTTTATCCTTCCTGGCTTTGGATTAACAATCCTCTGTCGATTTATTTTCTGTTTTAGATTAGGATTAGTTATGTGTTTTAATAAAGAGGAATTAATGACGTTAGATTCAATATCCTTTTCCCGAGGATCGATACCGTACTTATCCAACTTTACTAGCAACTACCGGTATTCGGCCGGTTAGGAGGTAGTTTTGCATAATAGTATAGGTTTTATAAATTTTCTTTTGTTTTAATGATGCAAAATCTTCCCCAACAAGCTGGATTGAGTGAGTTATCTGTGTTATCACATATCTGAATCCATTCCTTCTATTTATGGAAGTAGATAGGCGATTCCACTTATTTGTTAATCCTAGAACTGATCGATCGATCGAATGCGAGTTCATATTACAACGATTAGCTACCCGAGTGAGTTGTATGAATTAATTGATCACTAGGGGTTAATGGTAAATAAGGATAAGAGGTTCTAAAAAGGGTTAACGGTAACTTCCCGATTTAGAATGAAACGATCTATGGAGGATTAATCCATATGTAATGATTATATCAATGGGCGCCATTATCATTCTCGTGAGGAGATAAATATAATCTTATAATCGGAGGAGTGCGATCACGGGATTATGGTGGCATATTCTGTGATTGATTTATCGAATATAATTATTACATTAGTAAGATAATTATTTATTTGATTTATCGGAGCCGTGATTATTAGTCCATGGTCCCCGACGTGCCTCCGATATAGCATAGCTATTCTCGGACGTCGAATCCTAATAATATTAATTTAGTTCTTATTAGAATTTAATTAAAACGATATGTGAATTAATTGTTTAGTGAACTATTAAATTAATTGGGTTAAATAATTAAATATGTGAAAAGACATTTTTCATAATCTTGTAAAATTGGTGTTATGGCGAAATTATCATTATTGACCTAGTCAAAATCATTATTGACCTATATTGACTAGGTCAATAATGATAATTTCGGCCAATGCATGTTTTTTAGGAAACAAGAAATTGTTTTAAGACATGTGCATGATGACGGAAAAATTCACTGTTATTTTATAACTTTTCACCCGTTTACGATATCATTTTGAGCACTTTTGTATCATTTCGAGTCTTTAATTCCTAAATTTCATAAAAATATATAAGTCATGAATATTTTATAAAACATCGTGTTTTTATGTGTTTATTAGTTTTATACCGGTTTAATGTAACCGAATTAATAAATGTCAGTTCGTTTGGTGTTTTGGTGGTTCATTGCGAGGATTATACATTGACCAAGATTCCACGTAACTACATGTTTTGAGCCTAAGAAGATGTATTTTGATGGATGGAAGAATGTGCCATAAGCTAACAAGTTCAAACGGATCAATTGTCACAATCTTCTACAGTAAAATATCTTCGACAGACATTTGACCCAACTTAGAGGCATTTTCTGGGGAAGAGTTCTTCATAAAGTTGTAGATATTCAAATGAGCTTTCCAACGCATTTTGAATCACGTCAATTGGAGTCTACAACTCAAGTTATGGCTATTTTATCAATAAGCGCCGCTATAGAAACGCCGGGAAAAGTGGAGATATTTTCCCAACTTGATTATATTCTCCCATGTGGTGCGTATTTACTTGCAATGATGGATATTCCCTCCCATGTGCTTGATGATGGCTCCCATGTGCTATATATATATATATATATATATATATATATATATATATATATATATATATATATATATCTCTCCCTATATATACTCCCCAATTTCCATTCCTTCTTTCTTGCCCCTCTCCTTCCCCATCCTCCTTCATCTTTTCCTTTCTTTTAATTTATGTTTTGGGGGCCTAAATTAGATATATATGTAGTTATAATGTCGATTGTAATAACCCATTAGTTATCGTTTTAATATAATTTCGTTTCCGTTTTCTTTTATTGCTTTCTTTCATTTTATGCAATTAGTATAAATACATATATATATATATATATATATATATATATATATATATATATATATATATATATATATATATTATATTATATATATATATCTATATCTATATATATATATATATCTATAATGTATATATCATATAAATTTGTAGTTATTTTATTTCCGTTTTGATTTCTTTCGTTTGTTTCTTTTTATATATATATATATATATATATATATACATATATATATCTATATACTAGTATTTATATATATATATATATGTATGTATTTAGATATATATTTATATTTAAGTTGTTATTTCGTTGTTATGAATAGCTAAAGTAGTTACATAGTCGAATCATGTAAAATTTGGTGAAATCAACATTTGGAAGATAAAATAGGGAGTGTGTAGTGCTTTTTATTGTTATATCTCACATATTTCACGTCTTAGAACTTGTTATAACAGATTTGGACTAAATTAGCTACTAGGTCAAAAATCACACATCATTCTTGAGAGTGTTCGAGAGAGAATGGTGTGGGAAAAAGGGTTCTAAGACCGGCGGTAAAACATACCGGGTTTTAGGTCGTGAATTCAGGCTGCGCTCATCAATGTATTATTATCAACATAATAACTTGAATGTGGTAGTCTATATTAGTGTAGTTTAGTGTTAGACCCGGGTTGAACTATGAAGTGCCGGGTGGTTCTTGAGCCAACGATGACAAGTTGTTTCACGGAGTCTTCGGGGGTAGACCATGGATTAGGTAATACTTGGTTTTCTTCTTTGACACATTCGGCGTTAAGATGTTTGGTGTAAAATGCGTTGGTGAGTATGAATCGGTAGTAACTTCGACCGAGTAATTTTGGACTTGTTTCCATAACGAGGTTATATCAAGCGTCTCACGACACTTAATCATGTTAGGATAATCGGTTTTCTAAAAGAGAATTAATTAACCTCACATAGGATGTTGAAGGAGAGTTGTTCAGATCTTAACATCAGAATTAGGAGCACGCACCCGTGAGATTGAATGTGAGAGTTCATTTGTTATAATGCACACTTCCAGTTTTGTCTATCCGTGGGGTTGAAATTAGCTATTTTGATCATGGTTCGGCTATGTCTTTTAAAACCAAATAGTTTAATTTTCTTTCTTTTCTATCTTTTGTATAAACATACCAACAATCCAAAAACTTTGATCGCCTAGACTAAGAACCACGTTCACTTTGGTACTCACAACCACGTTTCCCTGTGGGATCGACCTCGCACTCTCTGTAGCTATCCTAACAATCGACCCGGTACTCTGCGTTGGTTAGAGTTAGTTTACCCACGGTTTTAGTCTTTATAAATGTATTTTCGATGGGTAAATTTAAGCTCATCAAAATTGGCGCCGTTGCCGGGGAAATGTGTGATATTGTTGTGATATCTTGTAAGTGAACCGAAGGCTTAGGCCTAGGTTTAAAAAAATAACGAAAAAAAAAGAAAAGAAAAAATTTTATTGTTTTCTCTTTGTTTTACGAGATCTTGCGCTTTGAGCTTAAATGGATGAATTTTTCAATCAATACTACTCACCAACAACAATACCCTTACCAACCTCGTGCACCGGAACAATATTATCAACAACGATGTGGTCGAGCCTCAATATCAACGAAGAATAACCAAGGTTCATGGGATTATCGCCCTAATGCATACCAGGACCGAAATTATGGTTATTCGAGTTATGAGCCACAATATTACGAGGTTGTCCTAACCCTGGTGCTTATCGAGATTACGGTGTTCATGCTCAATGCGTTGATAGCTTCAACTGTTCAGCCACCTGATCGATTATGCGGAATGGCAAGAAGAGCGCTACTCACCTCCGATGAATCAAAGTCATTATGATCGATTTTCCCCATGCCACAAGAAGACCTCACCGACCTTCAAATGGGCGCGATTCATTCAATTCAACGAGGATATGATTCAAATGAAGAAGGATATGCAAGAGTTCGATAAATCTTGACTCCTCCATAAGAAATCTTGAAGACAAGTTGGGGCAATTGATTGAAATGATGAGGCATGAGAAAGAGGTAGAAACTTGTGCAATAGAGGTGGTCGGGATGAAGATGTGCTCATTGAAGAAGTTCGAGTTGAGAATGAGGTTGATGATTCGATTTCTTTGTAAAGACGAGTTAGAGGAGCAAGAGATTAATTGGCCATCTTTAGTAAAGCCACTTTGGGAGAGTTGGTAATATTTGATATGACGGTCCCAGATTACTACTCTCATCCACTCTGTGAGGATGAATTTTCTGCGGTCCAGGTTGTGTACTCCCGATGGATGAATTTTATGGAATGGAGCGGAAGATGGTACGACAGTGATAAAGAAGATTCTCTGGGGAGGAGGAGGTAGCATCGAGGCCAAAGAGGCAGTGCGTTTCTAGACAATTTAATTTCGATGGTTCTCGCTTTGATCACTTTTCTTAAGCTATTGATCTTCTTAAGTTTGGATTTTGGTTGATTGAGTTTGTATAGAGTCACCCTGTCGAGCAAACGACGTTAAACAAAAGCGCTACCGGGAGGCAGCCCGATAATAAAGATAATTTGAATAAGCCTAGTCTTAATGAAATGTAGAATCTGTATGAAAGATGAACACAAAGCACAACCAAGTCTCAGGATGAATGTTTGAATGTCATTAAGAGGGAATGATTAGGTGGTTATCCGAAAATCCCGAGGGAATTTAAAGAAAACATTCAAATACATCATTTCTTGGACTTAGGTTGTAGAACCCTTGAGGATCTGGGTATAAAAGACTCACTACATTTCATTTTATGATCTAGTCTGTTTCAAATTTCTAGTAGTTGTAGTATAGTGGTGAGTATTCCCACCTTAATAAAACTGTGTGTAATAAAAATGAAACTAGGAATAGCTGACTTGACTACGATATATGCTCATGTGATACTCTCTGTTGCCTATCGAATTTTACGACGTGTGGGGCCATTATCTTATTATTCCCATATCCCTATTGCATACTTTTGCACGAGGACCATGTCCCGTGTTTGCTTAAATGTTTGCTTTGTTTTGGTTTTGATATAGGGATTCGGATCGTGCTTTCATGGGTGTTATGGGATTCGGTAGCACTTTTACTGCGCCAGGTTTATAAGTTAAGTCTTCCTCTCTATCTCATTCACTATGCTTTAAGGATAATGCAAGTTTGTAAGTGGGGGTAGAGTCGAGGTTAGTCTAGTAATGGCATTAAGTGTTTATTTTGTATCGAAAAATCCCTTAGTTTTTAATCTTTCGAGCATTAATGAGTTGATTAAAATAATCAGTATAAGGTATATATTTCATGAATTTAAAGATGTAATGATCAATTTGGATATGTATAACCAATGTGAACCGCAAGTGTATTTTAACCGAAATCTATTTGTATAACATGAATTCCTTCACGTAAGCCTTTGATATTGAAGCGAAAAATTTTAAATCGTACCCATTCAAGTATTCTAGTGGTTTATCCTAGAAATAGCGGTAACTTAGTACCTAACTTCGAACATGTCTTGTGAATATCGAAGGTTTGAATGTGATAGAAAGAATGTCAAAATAAGATAAACTATATATATAATAGGTTGTAGCTACCAATGATTTGAGTGTAGTAGTAGGCGTTATCACGAAGCGTCCTATATCACTATGAGGTTTAAAAGCTCCCGACGCTGATGATAGTAGTCGGCTAGGGTGTTATCACGAAACATCCTATTGCTTTGGGAATGAGGCATATGCTACACATTAAAAATAAATAAATAAATAAATAAATTATCTTACGACTATCCCCAAGTATAAAGTGAATGATATGCTTTAGGGATTATCTAATAAGTACACATGAGGGCGTTGTGTGGAACTCTATTCTTGCTTATACCTAGGAAAATCATTAGGGTATCTCGAATGGATATTTGTGCGTTTGCTTGAATTATTCAAGAGAGGATAGTTGAAATTGAAAAGACTTGTCACACACACACTCTGTTATACATTTATATTGCGGTTAACGTGTAGTTATGATTCGAATGGTTGCATCATCCGATTGTCATTTATATCTTATATCTTCATGAATTTTTCCTCATTCATTTTATTTTATCGCTTATTTTGTTCGAGGGCGACCAAAAGCTAAGTGGGGGTTGTGATGACGGAAAAATTCACCATTATTTTATAACTTTTCACCCGTTTACGATATCATTTTGAGCACTTTTGTATCATTTCGAGTCTTTAATTCCTAAATTTCATAAAAATATATAAGTCATGAATATTTTATAAAACATCGTGTTTTTATGTGTTTTTATTAGCTTTTGTACGGTTTAGTAACCGAGTGTAAATGTCGTTCGTTTGGTGTTTTGGTGGTTCATTCTTTGGATTATACATTGACCAAGATTCCACGTAACGACATGTTTTGAGCCTAAGAAGATGTATTTTGATGGATGGAAGAATGTGCCATAAGCTAACAAGTTCAAACGGATCAATTGTCACGAATGCTTCTACCGTAAAATATCTTCGACAGACATTTGACCCAACTTAGAGGCATTTTCTGGGAAGAGTTCTTCATAAAAGTTGTAGATATTCAAATGATCTTTCCAACGCATTTTGAATCACGTCAATTGGAGGTCTACAACTCAAGTTATGGCTATTTTATCAATAAGCACCGCTATAGAAACGCCGGGAAAAGTGGAGATATTTTCCCAACTTGATTATATTCTCCCATGTGGTGTGCATATTACTTGCAATGATGGATATTCCCTCCCATGTGCTTGATGATGGCTCCCATGTGCTATATATATATATATATATATATATATATATATATATATATATATATATATGTATATCTCTCCCTATATATACTCCCCATTTCCATTCCTTCTTTCTTGCCCCTCTCTTCTCCCATTTCTCTTCTTCTCCTTCTTCTTTCTTTTAGTTATGTTATGGAGGGCTTATATATATAATATATATATATCGTTATAATGTCGGTGTAATAACCCGACTAGTTATCGTTTTAATATAATTTAGTTTCCGTCTTTTATTGCTTTCTTTTACTTTTATGCAATTAGTATAAATATATATATATATATCATTATACTATATATATATATATCTATATATATCTATACGTATATCTATATAGCTGTAGTTATTTTATTTCCGTTTTGTTTTCTTTAGTTTTGTTTCTTTTCTTTCTTGTTATATATATATATATATATATCTATATATACGCATATATATCTATATACTAGTATTTATATATATATATATATATATATATGTATGTATTTAGATATATATTTATATTTCGTTGTTTTCTCCGTTGTTATGAATAGCTAAAGTAGTCACATAGCCGAATTATGTAAAATTTGGTGAAATCAACCCTGGAAAATGAAATAGGGAGTGTGTAGTGCTTTTATTGTTATATCTCACATATTTCACGTCTTAGAACTTGTTATAACAGTTTGGGCTAGATTAGCTACCTAGGTCAAAAATCACACACATCATTCTTGAGAGTTGTTCAGAGAGAGTGGTGTGGGAAAAGGGTTCTAAGATCGGGAGGTAAAACATATCGGGGTTTTAGGTCGTGAATTCAGGCCGCGCTCATCGATGTTTTATTATCAACATAGTAACTTGAATGTGGTAGTCTAGATTAGTGTAGTTTAGTGTTAGACCCGGGGTTGAACTATGAAGTTCCGGGTGGTTCTTGAGCCAACGATGACAAGTTGTTTCACGGAGTCTTCGGGTAGACCATGGATTAGGTAAAGCTTCGGTTTCTTGCTTTGACACATTCGCGTTAAGATGTTTGGTGTAAATACGTTGATGAGTATGAATCGGTAGTAACCGACCGAGTAATTTTGGACTTGTTTCCATAACGAGGTTATATCAAGCGTCTCACACGCACTTAATCATGTTAGGATAATCGGTTTTCTAAAAGGGAATTAGTTAACCTCACATAGGATGTTGAAGGAGAGTTGTTCGAGATCTTAACATCGAATTAGAGCACGCACCCGTGAGATTGAATGTGAGAGTTCATTTGTTATAATGCACACTTCCAGTTTTGTCTATCCGTAGGGTTGAAATTAGCTATTTTGATCATGGTTCGGCTATGTCTTTTAACCTATCTTTAAAACCTAGTAGTTTAACTCTCTTTTCTCTCTTTAGACTTGATTATTTTAGTGTCGTGTAGTAACAAACCTTCCAAAAACTTGATCGCCTAGACTAAGACACACGTTCACTTTGGTACTCACAACCACGTTTCCCTGTGGGATCGACCTCGTACTCCTGTAGCTATCCTAACAATCTGACCCGGTACTCTGCTGGTTAGAGAGTTAGTTTACCCACAGTTTCGAGTCTTTATAAATGTATTTTCGAGGAGTAAATTTCAGCTCATCAAAATTGGCGCCGTTGCCGGGTTGATGATCTGCTGTGTTTTTCCTGCATTCTGTACTTCTGTTGCAAAATTCGATGTTTGGACGGGCGTCCAAGTAAGTGAACGCTCGTCCAAATTTCAACATGCAGGTGAACGAGCGTGTGGGATTGTTGAACGGCCGTCCTGTGCAAAAAAGTATCAACTCGTTACGCTTCATTTTCCAAGAACCAGGCGGGCGTCTGTCTTTCACCGAGCGCCCGTCCGATCTGCTTTCATGGCAAGCGAAGCGTCGCTTTGTTGGACGATGTCCAGGTTCCATAATTTAAACTTAACTTGATTTTTAATGCTTTATTTGACTTGGATACTTTCATACGAGCTTCGTGGCTAATTTCTTTTACGTAGATGTTACGAGCGTGCATGTTTACATCTTTCCATCTACGAATCCATGTTAAGTAATTGATTTATTTTTATATACATGATTCATCCATGCATGTTATAGCTAATGTCGGTTCTCGTATGCTATAAGCGTTCTTAGTGTTATTTAGTAGCTAATGTCGGTTTCCGTATGCTACATATCGTTGTGATGAATCTTGTGACCGTTAAGACTTATGTGCTTTCTTTTTTTTTTGTAACTCATATGGGTAGCTCACGCCGGTTTTCCGTTGCTACCATCTTTGGCTTATGAGTTATATTTGTTTAGTATAGCTCTTGTTGGTTTTCCATAATGCTATCACCTCTTGACGAGTCTTAAGGCGCGTCTACACTTTGCATGTAATGAATAATCTTGTCGTTTATCGTAAACTATCATTATTTGGTGACGCGTTATTACATACATGTTTCGTTGCAAATAAATGGGCTAGTTTTCTTTCTTTTATTTTCCGTTATTTTTGCATACCATTTAGATGCATATCACTTAGGTGCATTTCATCTAGTTGCATTTGTTTTTCTATTTTTTTCCTTTTATTCTTTTTAGAGTGTAGTTACTGTCGGTTTCCGTAATACTACATCGTTTTTTCCATGATGGTTCTTGTTGGTTTTCCATATGCCATCATTATTTTATTATTGCATATCATGTAGATTGCATTGTAATATATTTTCATGTAGTTGCACTTAGCCCTACTGTTTTGTAATGTTCCATGTATATGTCCATCCTTATATGAGCTTAATCTGAAAAAATCTCTATGACTTCTTTTCCATGTGTTTTACATGTATAACCCTTTGTTCCCCGAGATGTTTCTATGTTTTTCAAGTGGTGCGGTACCATTCATCATTGTTTTTGTCAAGCTACTTTGGAAGTCGTTCTTTGGAAAAGGACTCCATATGACATCACCATTGTTGTCCTCTTGACCACTCTTGAATCAATACCAAATCAGCTAAGTCCCTAAATTTTTATTTACAGTACAACTTGAGGACAAGTTGCAATCTAAGTGTGGGGGAGGAATGATCGATATGTATCTACACTCATTTGCTTTATTCTATGCGAAAATGAGCTAAATTTTCAAAATTTTTGTTTTGTCCCGAGTGAGCATTGCATGTCTTTATTTGAGTTTTATATCATTGATGCGTTATTTTGCATATTTAGTAAATTTAGTTGTTTCACCCAACACTATTTTTCACATGCCATAGTGAAATGATGAGCTATAAAATATAAAGCTATACCTTTTTGGATTAGTGATTTTTGATTTTCTTATAAGTCGTGTACTTAGTGCTAACGTATATATCGTGAGATTTATAATAGTTTATGTTTAGATCCATAGTATGATATACTGTGAATATCTGAAGGTTTGAATGTGATAAGTGAAACGTAACTAAAGTCTTTGAAAAAATAATAATAATGAATAAATTGTTTACTTGAGGTGTTATGCTCGGTGGTCATTAGAAAAAATAATTTTTACCACTTGCTAGCCGTAAATCTCTAAGTAATCACATAAATAAATGGGTGTGTCGAAAGCTAGTCGATGATTGGAGTGAGGTAGGGCATTATCACGAAATGTCCTATACCACTATGATGACTAAAAGCTCACGACAGTTAGAATAAGCTAACCTATGATTTGAGTAAGGTAGGGTGTTATCCCGAAACATCCTATTCTACTATGACGGGAAAGAGCTCATTCTAATGTGCGTATAAAAGTGAAAGAAAAAAAATTAATTAAAGACTTGGTTATCGTTAATCTTATACCTAGTATAAACTAAAAGATATGCTGTAGGGATTATCCTCTGAGTATGTCGCAAAGGTCCTAGATGTATTCTATCATATTTTTCAGGATATATCACGTTTTGTAGGTACATCTTGTAAGTGTCATTTGTCTCTAGTTGAAGGGGGGTATTAGCTAGTTTTGCTTTAATCAATTTCAAGTGTGGATTTAGTGGAAATTTATTATGGCTATGCACACACTTGAGCGAACCTCTAAACTATTGAATATGTTTTGTATTTGCTAAGATGTTTATTTATCTCGAGCTATGTTATTGTTTTGTTTTGCTCGGGACGAGCAAAAAGCTAAGTGTGGGGGTATTGTTTAGGGTCAAATTGTATGATTTTTAACGATATATTTTCTATCAATTTCCCCCATATATGGATGTTTTCCATAGAAATCGAGCGTTATATTGAAATATTGAGTAAATGATGTTTTTAAGAGTTAAATTGCAAAACGTAACGAAGTATGTGCTTAAATGATGAATTTATATTATTTTGGAATTATGTTACGCTTTGGTATGTTTGATCCTCTTGTAGATACTCATTGATGATGGAAAAGATGATTTTAGAGAGCTAAATTCGAAGTTGGAAAGAGCTAAAGAGATTTATGGAAGATTGGAAGATTAAGGAAAGAAATCAAGTTTGTGATCTTCAATTTGGGTGGCGTCCAAAAAGTGAACCCAGCGTCCCACTGGAAAGCGAAATCGGATCGTAGAGTTCGAAACTTACCGGACGGGCGTCCAGAGGAAGTGGACGGGCGTCCAAGGCTTGAATGATCACCCCATGTGCTTAGCTTGCAAAAATAAATATCTTGGATATTTTAGGAATATTCCAAGATATTCCTCGGATATTTATTTGATCACAAAATAAATATCCTTGATATTTTGATCATCAAACTTGGTGATTAAGGCTTTCAAAATATCCCATGTAACAACATATTTTGAGTCCTAAAAGATGGATTTTTGAGGAAGAGAAGAAGATGCCACGAGTTTACGAGATCAACGGATCAATATTTTCCAACGCACTTCTACCGTAACCTGTTTTCGATGGAAATTTGACCCGACTTAGAGGAATTTTCAGGGGACGAGGTCTTGATGAAAGTTGTAGATACTGAAATGAGCTTTCGAACGCATTTTGAATCACGTCAATCGGAGGTCTACAACTCAAGTTATGATTTTTTCTTCCAAACAGCTGAAATTTGGACGAATTGGGAGATATTTGGCTCATTTCCTTGCATGTTACCTTCAATGATGGCAAAGATTCCTCCCCAACAAACTCCACATGCTTGTAACTAACTCTTGCATGACTCATCACCCCTACCCACCATCTCCTACCCACCATATCCTAACAAACTAACAAACTCATCATTACATCCTAACAAACTTCTAACCAACTTCTCACCTCTCTCAAATGATACCTCCCTTATATCACCTCCCATTATATACACACATCCATCACCATACATGGAGAGAACATATCCATCATAACACCACCCATTCACCTAAAAAAGGCCTTGGCAGCCCCTCTCTCATGGCCTCCATGTCCATCCCTTTCTCCATGTAGTTTCTCCACTTTTTCTATCATTTTGTTGAAGAATTGAAGATGTGTGTATGTATATATACATATATGTCTATGTATATCTATATGTAAGCATACATACAAGCTTCTTTCTTCTTTCTTTTTAGTTTTGGGCCATATATGTATGCATATGTCTATGTATGTATATGTATATGCTTGTATGTATAAATAAAGTTGTAATAAAACGATGATGAGAAAGCTAAAAGCACGTTGGAACAAGCCTTGTGAAGCCGATTCTTAGCACATCTCGATTTCGAATTTGGATTATCTTGTAAGTTTTAATAAAAGTTGTATCTTTATTATGCTTTATTCGTTTTTATGCAATTATATCGAGAGATCGTTGCATATTTGATGTTTAACGTTTGACGAGTCGTTGTTAAACTTAGATCACCATATTAAAGATTGGATTTTTGATCTAAAATAACGAGTTGTTAGGTTGAATATCTAGATTACGAAATTGAGAGATTTCACACCTTTGTTATGAAAGCGTTAATCTTTAAGATCGAAAGATAAAAGATTGATAGGCGAATTATCTACGAAAGTAGAAATTCATACCTTTGATGGGTGAATCACAATTTTCGTTAAATCACTACAAGATAATCCAGAGATCGGCCTTGAAACCCCTCAGAAGTGCGGCTGCCTCTTTTTTTAGGTGAATGGTAGTGTGTTATATACATGATTCATCCATGCATGTTACCAAAACCAAGTAATGATGAGTCCGTAGAATATGTGGAAATGAATAATAATAATAATAATAATAATAATAATAATAATAATAATAATAATAATAATAATAATAATTTGGATACGACTAGTCTTAATGAAATGTAGAATATGTGGAAATGAATAATCATAATGGAAGTTGAACACATAGCACAACCAAGTATCAGGATGAATGTTTGAATGTCTTTTAAAGGGAACGATTAGGTGGTTATCCGAAAATCCCGAGGGAGTACACAGAAAACGTTCAAATGCATCATCTCTTAGACTTAGGTTGTTGAACCCTTGATGATCTGGGTATAAAAGACTCACTACATTTCATTTTATGATCTAGTAGGAATATCTGACTATGAGTTGATGATTTATGCTCATGTGATACTCTCTATGATACGTATATGCTTAGATGTCCTATGTTTTCCTGTATGGTGATTTTTCCATCGGCGATTATTTCTGTGCTTGTATCAGATTTTTACGTGTAACATGTTATATTCCCCGTATCCCGAGATATTTTCGTGTTTGTCAAGTGTGCGGGATATTTGCGATAGTGATTGTGCGCTTTTTGCAGGCGATGTCGCTTTTCCGGTGGATGGTCCACGATCTACTTTTACGACATTTCGATCTCGATTTGAAGCACTTCCGCACTGCCTCTTTCGACTACAATCAGCTAAGTGTTCTTTTTCTTTTTACTTTCTGCACAACTTGAGGACACGTTGTGATTTAAGTGTGGGGGAGGGAATAGTCGGTTATGTGTATCTACCATTTGCTTAATTCATTATGATTCTATGCAAAAAAAAAAAAAAAAAAAAAAAAAAGAGCTAAATTTTTCAAAATTTTTAGTTTTTTTGTTTAGTTCCGAGTAAGCAATGCATATCTTTGTTCGGTTCTTTATAGTCATTGATGCTGTATTCCGTATGTTCAGTAAGTTGGTTGTTTCACCCGATATATTTTTCACAAGCATAGTGAATGATGAGCTAAAATATAAAGCTATACCCCTTTGGATTAGTGATAGTTGATTATCTTATAAGTCATGTGCTTAGTGCTAACGTATATATCGCTACAATTATGATAGTTTGTGTTTAGATCCAAAGTATGTTATCTTGTGAATATCTTAGGTTTGAATGTGATAAGTAAAGCCTAACTATTGTGCTTTGAAAAAAAAAAAAAAAGTTGAATTTAATAGAATTAATTGTGTGTGTCGGAAGGTAGTCGATGATTTGAGTGCGGTAGGTCATATCTCGAATGTCTATACCACTATGATGACCAAAGCTCACGACGATCGAAGAAGTCGCCTTATGATTTGAGTAAGGTAGGGTATATCTCGAATATCCTATTCTCGCTATGACGGGCAAGAGCTCATTCGATGTGTGTTGAAAAAAGAGAAGAAAAAAAGTTAGATAGGTATTAATGTATTCGATCTCACCTCATGACACTTGCAAGATAGTCGATTTTGGCAATGAGTTCGGATATGTTAGTATTCTATAAAAAATAGAACATGGGTGAAAGACTTAGTTATCGTATACCTTCTCCCAAAATATAAACCGGTGATATATCTTTGTAGGGATTATCCTCTGAGTATATCGAAAGGTCCTAGATACATTCTATTATCCTTTCCGGGATATGTCACGTTTTGTAGGTGCATCTTATAAGTATCATTTATTACTAGCTTGAAGGGGTATTAGCTAGTTTGCTTTGAATTTTTCAAGTTTGGACTTAGTGGAAGTTTTCTATGGCTATGCACACACACGAGGTGAACCTCGATTTATTGAATATATGTTATATTTCTTTGAGGTGTCTATCTTTTCTCGAGCCTTGATTCTTGTTTTGTTTTGCTCGGGACGAGCAAAAGCTAAGTGTGGGGGAGTTGTTAAGGGTGATCCGGGTTAGATTAGGATGTCTTTTTCTCGTTTTTTTTTTCATCGTTGATGCTTGAAGATCAACCCTTGTATAAACTATGTGAGTTTAATCTCTTTTTAATTTATTCAATCTCTAGTTTATTTTTATGATCTTTAATTTATTTTGTATCCTTCTATGATTATGATGCTATTGTGTGAACTATATCGAGAGATTGTTTACTAATCGTTGTCTAACGCCGATGAGAATCGTTGTTAGGCTAGATCACCATAGAAAGATAGGATCTTTAATCGTTAATTCGTGACAAGTTAATCGGTTAATTATCTAGGTTGTTAGATTCTAAAATACGAGAGTTAACTTGAATCTACACCTTCGTTTTGTATGGAATCTTGGTCTCAACATTCGGAAGAGAGAGATCGATAATTGAATTCACTAAGGAATTAGGAATTCATAGCTTGAGAAGCGGATTTACTAAGAGATTAGGAATTTGTATCTCGTGTAAAGGTGAAACCACAATTTGAATTAAAATCATGAGATGAACTAGGATTGAGATCACTTAGTTTGTATTCTGTTTGATCCCATGTATCTTTAGCTTAGGTCGTTTTTATTGTTCTTAGCTTAGATTTATCTTATTTGTTCTATGTTTGTTTTTCCTTTATTTGTTTTCTTGAGTGATAATTTAGAGGAATTAATAAAATTAGATTCAACATCCCAATTCCCTGTGGATCGACCCCTTACTCATTACGCTTTACTAGCAATTACCCGATATTCGGTCGGTTAGGAGTTAGTTTGCATATAGGTTAGGGTTTTATAAATTGTTTTTGTTTAGTGATGCAAAATCCTCCGGAGGAATCTTTGCCATCATTTCTATGGTGATCTAGCCTAACAAAGATTTTCATCGGCGTTAGACAACGATTAGTAAACAATCTCTCGATATAGTTCACACAATAGCATCATAATCATAGAAGGATACAAAATAAATTAAAGATCATAAAAATAAACTAGAGATTGAATAAATTAAAAAGAGATTAAACTCACATAGTTCATACAAAGGACGTACTTATGAGAGGAGATGATGACAAAAAGAGTTAAGAGTTGAGAAAAAATGGTATATGCTGAGATTGGAATGGGTAGATAGGTTCTAATATAGATGTTCTCACCTCATGACGCTTGCAAAATAGCTGATTTTGGCAATGAGTTCAGATATGTTAGTGTCCTATGAAAAAATTATATTAAGAATTAAAGCACCATTTATTTTACACAGAATTAATCAAATATCAGGTATCTTCCCTATCTTTGATCGACCAGATATCACTACAAGAAAAAACGTCTTTTGCCATGACAAAATGTCGTGGCCAAAACTTGAAAATCGTGGCGAATAAGTTATTTGCCACGACAGTCCGTGGCAAATGGGTTGTGGGCAAAACTCTGTTTCTAATGTATTATTCGCCATGACACCCGTCGTGGCAAATATTTTCTATACTTTAGCCACGGCGCGTTGTTGCTAATGACTTGTTGCCTACATTACCTTGGGTGCTGACCTGGCAGTTATTATTTGCCACAACTAGTTGTGGCTAAAACTTGCTGACGTGGTGATGACATGGCTATTATTATTGGCCACAACATATCATGGCTAAAACTCGCAGACTGGATGACGTGGCACATTATTTGCCACAACTAGCGTCGTGGCTAATACTGATCAATTTTTAAAATAAAAAAATAATTGTTTTGATAGTATCTCCCTGTTACGCAACAAAACAAATAAAAAAAAGATTCAAGCCACGATATATGTATATAGAGCCTTATCTAAGTTGACTAATGGTGCAAGGAAACCAAATGACGACAATTCATAGGAGGAAGGTGGGACCGGGAGACAAAATTTTACATAGTTCTATTTACTCCTATCAATCACTCACAACCATCAATGTATAATACCTTCAGTAGTTGACTTGGTGCGGAATGTGCCTCATTCCTCACTTCTGGGAGTTCTCAATCTCTAGATGCGACACATCTTGTCCCATGCACACCCACACGTAATTGTATTGAGACGATAGGATCCAAACTGGGCTTCACTTCTTTGATCCATTCATCATAACTTCGATTGAATTCACATCTGTTAAAGACATTCATATGCTAAAAAGAATGAGAACCACCTAAAGAAGTGTTCCGTTAGTATGTATGTAATAAATGTGTTTACGATCATACAAGGCACAATAGCAAATACTGAAGACAATTTGCATGCTTTTCCAGTACAAACTAAAATGTAAAACATGCATCCTAAGAATAAAAATTATGAGCCATCAGGACAACAAAAATTCAAATACATAAGAAGTGAAAATATAAAGGAAACATTAAGAGAACAGCATATAGTGGAATAGATAATATACACAGACAGCTATACCTTCGTCTAAGTATGGCTAAGAAAATGTCATTTTTACCCACACAGAAAAAGTTAAAAGTCTGCTTTAAAGAAGTAATATGTTGATGAAGGAAAATAATCCAGAAAGAGCCCTTCAGTTTTGATGGATACATTAGTGGACAAAACCAGAGAGAGACTCGAAAATCATGTAGTTCTGCGAGAATGACAAGCAAACAAACCTTGTTAGTGTCTGCATTAGATTTCCTAAGAGTCTTAACAAAGAGGACTTCACTTCACCATTTGACTTCCCATTTGACTTCCCAGCATCAAATGCTTTCAAGCTTGGAACTTTTGGTTTTAAATACTCACAAACATTTTGTTGCCTCCAAACTAGTCCTGCAAGAAGAGAACTAAGATGTTAAACAAACTACATTTCTGTAATCAAATAGTCAGATCCACTCAAAATCAGATATTAGTTAAGGAAAATGACGAACTTCCATATAGCTTCTCAACATATCCCACCAGTGCTTGAGTGCCCCAATCTGCTGAAGAATTCGAAAACTCAAAACAATCATGGCCAATTATAATGCACCTGAACAGGAAACAGGTCCCGTAAGCCTGTGTTGTTTCATGTCTTCTTATTTGGGTGTAAGCTAGAAATGGAACCTTCTTATTAATAGAGAATATAACTATATCATAAATATTTATCACAAAACAACCTACTAATATAACCTTCTGCAAGCATATACAACATCTGAATGGAAACCGGATATGTTGTCTATAAACACAAAATGGCCACCCTGTGTAATTGTAATAGATATTGTTAGAACAAACACAACAGAGCCACTAAACTGAAGGTAAAAACTAAAAGGAGAGAAAAAGGCTTGAGGCACCCTTAGGATTTCACAAGGACATTCATATGCTTCCGTGCTTCTTCTGCCCCTTGATAATTCATCCAATCCTGAAACCCGTAGATGAAGGTTGTCGGTGCCTTCCACTCTGATGCAGTGCACACGAAAATTTCAATTTTAAGAACTCGACGCGTTACTTGGCATTCGCCTCCTCAGAGGACCCAAACGAATACAATAACTATATGGTTTTACTACCAAATGTATAACAAACAACAAAACGTTTTTATCTTTGCAATTGGAGGGACATTATTCCCTACAATAACATGCGATTGAAAAAAGGAAAGAATTGTGATTTCATTTTGCTACCACACTAATTCTTTTCAGGTTTGTGTAAATTGTCATGTACAAATGAATCCTTCAAAACAGGGGGGAAAGAGGAAAATTGTTACCGTTGTAAAAGAGGCATATGAGCAAAAGCACCAAAGGAGAATATATACTTTAAACACAGCTCTTCACTAGATTTAGCATCTAAAGTGTGGTACACATAATCTGCACACACAAACAATATGAAATCCTTATTAAACACCAACTCATTACGTGTATGTGTGTGTGTATATATATACACGCACACACACAGAGGACTTGTCTTGTATCAAGCTACCAGTAAGCAGTCTTGATTCCTCCTCAGTCAAACCAGTTCCCTGCGAGCGTGAACCAAACCGAGCACTTGAATATTTGTTAACCACACCAAAGGCCACAATCCTGTGGACTTTAATAAGAAGATTAGAAACAATAATTGTTATCGATCGCCTCACATGATGCATGAACAAGAAATTACAAAAAAGAAATATCATCTCTAATGTATCAGAGCAAACTAGGCACAATTTGCAACTAAATAAAAATAAATATATACACTATTAAAGTTGTTGATTCGGCTAAAAGGAGGGGGTATTGGCAGCCAATTTTCATCTTTAAATGCATATGTAACCTAAAGACTCAGTGGGTACAAAAAAAGCAAAGCCAATCGTCTTCTATAATCTATATTTTGATCTCCATGTGTAATAATTGATTTCTAGCATAAGGGAACAACATAAACTTCAAAAAGAGAAAAGGTCAAGAACAACATAAGAGACTTAACTTAAATTAGTAAGGGCAGCAGGCAACACTCAATACAAGCTGATTATAAATATCATATAACAGATTGCAACTCATGCTGGATAGAACTGAACTTCTAGACTTGAAGCAGAATCATAAAAGCAGATTTATTAGACTTAACTCATACTCTTACAACAGGAATTAAACCGAGTCTAAGACAAAAACTGAGCTTCTACACAGACTACTAAAACAGGCTACAAAGCTCATGTTTACCAAAAAATAGCATGCATTCTTGATCAACCAGATTTCAAAAATTTAGCTAGATAGATTGCGAACTAGAGTCTTAACGGGTATACAAAAACATACAACAGGCTGCTCTATCTCACAGAACAAAACCGAGACGAAAATGACTCAGATTTCTGACTAAAAAACCGAACCAAGAGGTCTAAGTCAAAAAATTGCTCATGACATAAAGGGCAACACAAATTACATAGCATAATTACCAAAACAAGACTAAGTGGCAAACAAACAAGGACACTCTTCAGACTCCAAACATTGACATGAACTTGACTTATCAAACATAACATAACACACCAGACAGCTCGGTTTCAAGCAGGCATACTAACATGAACTTTAACAGATAAAAGACAAGGCAACAATAGACATATATGCAGGTTCAGAACTTAGACTAAAACCTTAAACAAGATTGAACAAATAGCATGTAGACTGGGCCTATATACATGCCCTAGACACAAAAGATTTCGGCAACAACTGATTTCAAACACCATAAGCATCTGTGACTAAAATAGGGACTTAACTAGTTAGACACAGATTATCAGACTGTACCAAACATTTTTAACCAACAACTTATGTATAAAAACATGACTGATTTAGACAGAACTATGAGAAAATTAGCAGGAATCACAACACCCCTCCAAAGTAAAAAACAATATACGAAATAAAGCCCAAAAGCTTTCATCCTTTGAAGACAGCAATTCATAGACAAACAAAAAACTTCACCAATTAAAACTCTCTGCTCTTTTTAGCTACATTAAATTCAAAGAAAAATCAAGACTCATTGCAGAAAAATAAATAATCAAAACACCTGAAGAAAAAGAAAGCAATAAAAATGCACAGATGATGAGATATACCCAAAACGGGTCAAAGATAACGAGGGCGGTAATGCTTCACCGGAATGGAGTGAGCACCGCTAGTTGAATGCACCGGAATGCTGACGTGGCTAATAAAAATGCTTCTGAGATGCTTACAATATACAGTTTTCTAGTAGATTGTGTACGTCTTTTTTTTCTTTTACGATTTCAATCCAACTTAGTGGAGGAACCATTTGCAAACTCAAACAGGTCCTCTCATTTCTTGAATTTATTATTCGCACATTAAAATAATGTTTAAAATGAGTTTAATATTGAACATTCAGATGAATTTGAATCAGTAAAGAGAGTGTGAAAAGAAGATTAAAATAATCTGAAAACAGAGAACCAACTAATATCACCTTGATGCAACCAACGCGTTTAATGACTTACGACGATGAAACGGCGCAAATTACAACATCCACTAGCTTGATTATTTCACAGAGTCCGTCTTCATCTGCCAAAGACCCCTATTGAAACTTCGCCATTAACACACAAAAAAAGGACAATAAAAATACTTATTGATGAAAGATGGAAGAAGAACCTTGAGAACAGAAAGTCCAGCCGAGACAACGGTTTGGATCGGCGAGAGTGGAAAAGTGGAAGGGAGAGTGGGGAGAGTGACGAACTGAGAGAAGTGGAAGGGTTTTTTATTTGTATTTTTAATTCGATGAATATTGTCTCAGCAGATGACTTGGAGCCACATCAGCATTCTGATCGTATTAGCCACAACGAATCTGTGGCAATAGGATTAATCAAAATTTTAATATAGCGCCATAAATTTTACCAATACCGCCAATGTCATTAAAAAAATTCGAAGGGCGCCAAAACCATCAGCCACGACAGTTGTGGCTAATCTTATTTTCCAATTCTTTTGCCCCAACAGTTGTAGCTAAAAAATAAAGCGCCAACCTCAAAAAATGGAGGAATACTTTTTTTTGCACAACTGTTGTGACAAATACTACGAATATTTTAAATATTTATGTTATTTCTTATTTGGCGCGACAGATTGTAGAATAAAAGTTGGTATTAAACGACATTTTGTCGCGTGGCAAAAAAATCCGCGTGGCAAAAAGACGTTTTTCTTGTAGTGTATATAAATAATAATAATGCTCATGATAGTAATTAAATTTAGGGTATTATCTCCGAAATGTCTATTCATTTAGGAATGAAAGCGTAAAGTCGAATCAAAAGATCTCAAGAATGATTACGGGTTTAAGGAAACCGGACTCGTAATTTTATTACAAAACGATCTCATCATCGTTTTATTACAAATTTATTTATTTATACAAGCATATACATATACATACATGTATATATACATATATATACGGCCCAAACTAAAAGAAAGAAGAAGAAGTTTGCGTATATCTTTACATATAGATATCATGTAGACATATATGTATATATACATACACACATCTTCAAGTCTTCATCAAGGAAAAGTGAAAAAGAGTGGAGAAATCAAGGGAGAGAGGGGCGGCCAAGAATGGCCAAAAAGGGGCAAGGAAGATGGATGGAAATGGAGGAGTTTATATAGGGAGAGATTGTATGAAGGAGGTGGTATTTGGGGAGAAGGTATAAGGGAGGTAGTATTTGGGGAGGCTAGGAGGTTGTTATGTAGGCTTGGGAGTAATGATGAGTTTGTTGGGAGAGGCTAGGGAGTGCAAAATAATATCTCCGGTTCGTCCATTTTTTCCATTGTTCGGAAAAAAATCATAACTCGAGTTGTAGACCTCCGATTGACGTGATTCAAAATGCGTTGGAAAGCTCGTTTGAATATCTACAACTTTCATCAAGACTTTGTCCCCTGAAAATGCCTCTAAGTCGGGTAAAATTTCCATCAAAAACAGATTCTACGGTAGAAGTCGTTGGAAAAATGATCCGTTGATCTTGTAAGCTTGTGGCATATTCTTCCATCCTTCAAAATCCATATTTTAGGACTCCAAAACGTGCCTTCTTCATCAAATATTCTCTTTGTCTCCAAAATATTCTCTTTGTCCCTCTTAGATTTTTCTTGCTTGATCAGAGGCAAACTCTCGTCTCGTGATTCGATCTTTAGTTCCGTCTCCACATGAATTCTTATCTTTTTACCCGAACACAAAGAAACGAACCACGAGTAAATCTGAAAACAAAAGTTTTAACGATTACAATATTTATCTTTGTGGATATATTTTTATCTTGATATATATTTTTATAGGTTTTGATAGATAATCATAGATAAATACTAAACGTAAATTCTACATGACTCACTCGGCTACTAAACCGGTACAAAAAAACTAGTAAAAACATAATATTTTATATAATACCTACTACTTATACAATTACATAAATCTAAGGAATTAATGACTTGAAATGATATAACAATGCTCAAAATCTGAACTTTATCTTCTTTTAATCATCTTTTAGATCGAAAATATGTATCTACAAGACATCAAAACATTGCAAAGTGTAATCACATTCATAAAGATAAGAAATCAACAATAAAAACACATAATTCAACCAACTTTGCAAATAAATCATTTAAAACCCCACTTGCTCAATAAACCGATTAAACGCTCATTTTCTATGCAAATTATATAAATGTGGTGGAAATCATTATAAAATATATCATTAGAAATCGTATAAAATCACCCTTAACAACTCTCCCACACTTATCTTTTTGCTCGTCCCGAGCAAAACAAAACAAGAATCAAGGCTCGAGAAAAGATAGACACCTCAGCAAATGTAACATATATTCAATAAATCAGAGGTTCACCCTGGTGTGTGTGCATAGCCATAGAAAACTTCCACTAAGTCCAAACTTGAAAAATTCAAAGCAAACTAGCTAATACCCCATTCAAGCTAGTAATAAATGATACTTATAAGATGTACCCTACAAAGCGTGACATATCCCGAAAGAATGATAGAATATATCTAGGGCCTTTTCGATATACTCGAGGATAATCCCTACAACATATCTCACATCGGTTTATCTTTGGGGATAAGGTATCACGATAACTAAGTCTTTCACTCAATTCATACCACTTTCTTATGTAAGTTGATTTAACTAACTTTCTCATTTAAACGCACATCGAATGAGCTATTGCCCGTCATAGCGAGAATAGGATATTCGAGATATACCCTACCTTACTCAAATCATAAGGCGACTTTCTTACGATTGTCGTGAGCTTTTGGTCATCATAGTGGTATAGGACATTCGAGATATGACCTACACGCACTCAAATCATCGACCACTTCCGACACACACAATTAATTCCATTTAACTCAACTTTTTTAATTACAATAGTTACGCTTTACTTATCACATTCAAACCTAAGATATTCACAGTATAACATACTTTGGATCTAAACACAAACTATCATAATTCTCACGATACGTACGTTAGCACTAAGCACATGACTTATAAGATAATCAAAAATCACTAATCAAAAGGGGTATAGCTTTATATTCTAGCTCATCATTCACTATGGCTTGTGAAAAATATAATATCGGGTGAAACAACTAACCTACTAAACATACGGTATAAAGCATCAATGACTAAAATAAAACCGAACAAAGATATGCATTGCTTACTCGGGACTAAACAAAAATTTGAAAAATTTAGCCCTTAGCATAGAATCAAAATAATTTAAGCAAATGGTAGATACACATAAACCAATCCCTCCCCCACACTTAAATCACAACGTGCCCTCAGGTTGTGCAGAAAAAAGAAAAAGAACACTTAGGCGATTGTAGTTTGAAAGTGGCAATTCTGAAGTGGCCTAGAATCGGCTCGAAATGCTCGATGAAAGCGATGGCGTGGACCATCCACCGAAAACTGAATTAAATGCGAATGCGCACAAATGCTATCACAAATATCCCGCGCACACTTGACAAACACGGAAATATCTCGGGGACACGGGGAATATAACATATCGCATGAAAAAGTTTGATACAAGCACGAGGAAATAATCGCTCGATGGAAAAATCACCATACAGGAAAACATAGGACATCTAAGCATATACGTATCATAAAGAGTATCACATGAGCATATATCATAATCAAGTCTAAATTCATTTTTATTACACACAGTTTTATTAATGCGGGAAACAGACTAGATCATAAAATGAAATGTATGAAAGAGTATTGAGTCTTTTATACCCAGATCCTCAAGGGTTCAACAACCTAAGTCTAAGAGATGATGCATTTGAACGTTTTCTGTGTACTCCCTCGGGATTTTCGGATAACCACCTAATCGTTCCCTTTAAAGGACATTCAAACATTCATCCTGATACTTGGTTGTGCTATGTGTTCAACTTCTATCACAAATTCTACATTTCATTAAGACTAGTCGTATCCAAATTATTTATTATTATTATTATTATCGGGTCGCCTCCGGTAGCGCTTTTAGTTAACGTCGTTGGCTCGACAATAAAAGCACACGTACCTTACTATCCATTATCAAATGGATAAGTTTTTCTTGCATGATTCTTCAACGAATATTCGAATCTGAGCCATCCATCTCATCTCTATATAGACTCCGTCGTGCCTTGGCTCTAGGCACTTTGGTGAAGTATCTTCCCAAGATAATAAGAACCGGATTAGGTGCTTCCACATCCCAGTCCAAAATATAGTAATCAAGTGGGAAGATCACTTCTGCTTCGCTCACTTGCTTATCCACAACCACCTCAACACTCTTTGGCTTCAACGGCTCCTCGCATGTGACTTCCTCCGGGTGACTTATCTCTAATTTAGGCACCGTGTCCTCTATGTTCTCCAACATCGGGTGTATTTCTTTACCTTCTTGGTGGTGAACATCTTCAAGCATCTCTAATGTCGGATCTTTCTTAAGACAACCGTCTTCATCGTTACACCAAGTAGGAGGAAAGGCTTACTTTCACTAAGTTGAATGTCGGATCCGAAATTCATAACACCGGCCTCTTCTCTATCATAAGGAAGTGTGGGATCTAGGTCGATGCATTGGTCTTGATTCAACTCGATCTGAGCCCATTGCTCCATCTCGCCTCTCAAGATTACGCAAGCATACCACGAAGGAGTTGGAAATTCTCATTGTTCTCCTTACGATAGGATTCTATTCTAGCTTCAAGATCGTCCGATTGAGAGGGGCCTTGAGAGTTGTAAAAGTTTTGTGGAAAAGATTGGTCAGACCAACTTTGATTGGAGAAATTGATATTTTGGTCCTGACTGAAGTTCGGGTTTTGATAGAAATTTGGATTATGAAAATTGAAACCCTGATTTGGAAAATTGTTTGTGGCGGAGAGAACGATTGTTAAAACTCGATATTGTCTTGTCGCCCAAGCGCCTCTGTCCACCCATGGGACGAGAAGGAGAAGTATGTCCCACATTGTCACACAACCGGCATATGATCGGATCGCATATCTTGTCCTTGATTTTGGGCGACATTAACTTGATATCGAAGTGGAAAGAAGTTGACACTGGCCAACAGCATGGCCAGGTTGACAACATCTTTCACAGAACAAAACATGTGAGTTCTGAGGAAAAGACTGAGTTTGATTCATAGGATTGCGAAACATCATAAGAGCTGCCACCTGCTGCTGCAGCATGGCTATCTGACTTTGCTCATCCATGTCCTCAATCCTAGATAGAAGATTGTATGACCCCGTATTGACTTCGAGTTTTCAAAAACCAGTTCGAACACCAACACCTAAATCACGAGGTTTCGGGATTTTTTTTTCCTTATGCTTCCGCAGAGTGGGATTCACCGAGAATCCATCACCCAACCTCGACGATTGAAACGTGTTCCTTGGTTTTTTATATTTTTTTTCTCTCTCCCGGTAATTACCGACTCCACTCGGTATTTACAGAAGTGCTTTTTTTTTTTTTTTTTTTTTTTCAAAAGGTGAAATATATATATAAGGATGTATAAATAAATAAATAAATATATATATATATATATATATATATATATATATATATATATATATATATATATATATATATATGTGTGCGTGTGTATATATATATATATAGATATATATAAGGGGACAAGATAAGGGGAGGGAATATTTTTTTTTTTATGAGTAGGGGACAAGGGGGACAAGGGGACAAGGGAATTTATTTATTTATTTATTTATTTATTTATTTTTAAAACCTACCTACGAAAAACTTGATAACAAAACTAAAAAATTAATAAAACTAGACAACCATATCAGTCCCCGTCGTAACGGCGCCGTAAAAACTTGTTTTGGTTCCGTTAGCGAACACTCACCACTATACTACCTTAGAAAAATTAATAATGAACTGGACAACCGAACCGATTCCCAAGAACGCGCCAAAACTTGTCTCGGATTTTATAGCAAAGCAAAACAAACAAGTAATAAATAAATCCGGTTTACCCCAAGTGCAGGGATCGTAGTATAGCGATTAAAAACGGAGTCGATCCACGAGGAATCGAGGTTGGTCTAGTTCTTAATTTTTCTAAAAGTGTCACGAGAAATAAAAACTAAAACGAAAACAATAAAGCCCGGACAGAGGGTTGTCAATCCAAAGCCAGGAAAGATAATTCTGAACTAAGTTATTTCTACTTTATAACTAAAACTACAATTTCTACGATTACTACGATGAAGACGAAAGCAAGACACACACACGATTTCTTTTCAATTAATTTAACAACGAACAATGATGATCCACCGATTCCACAACACTCAATTTTTCTCTGGATTATCTTGTAGTGATTTAACGAAAATTGTGATTCACCCATCAAAGGTATGAATTTCTACTTTCGTAGATAATTCGCCTATCAATCTTTTATCTTTCGATTTTAAAGATTAACGCTTTCATAACAAAGGTGTGAAATCTCTCAATTTCGTAATCTAGATATTCAACCTAACAACTCTCGTTATTTTAGATCAAAAATCCAATCTTTAATATGGTGATCTAAGTTTAACAACGACTCTCGTCAAACGTTAAACATCAAATATGCAACGATCTCTCGATATAATTGCATAAAAACAAATAAAGCATAATAAAGATACAACTTTTATTAAAACTTACAAGATAATCCAAATTCGAAATCGAGATGTGCTAAGAATCGGCTTCACAAGGCTTGTTCAACGTGCTTTAGCTTCTCATCATCGTTTTATTATAACTTGATTTATACATACAAGCATATACATATACATACATAGACATATGTATACATATAACTTTATTCATTCATACAAGTATGCACATATTCATACATAGACATATATGTATATTTGCATACATATTACTTCAAGTCTTAAAGAGATAGAAAGTGAAGAAAAAGATGGAAAAAGGGGCAGCCATTAAGGGAGAAATGGGTCCGGGTATATATATACATACACATGTCACGAATTAACGTGTCCTTTATTTGCTATATATACATACACACATCCTCCATTTCCATCCCCGGCAACGGTGCCATTTTGTTTGGAGGATTTTGCATCACTAAACAAAAACAATTTATAAAACCCTAACCTATATGCAAACTAACTCCTAACCGACCGAATATCGGGTAATTGCTAGTAAAGCGTAATGAGTAAGGGGTCGATCCACAGGGAATTGGGCTGTTGAATCTAATTTTATTAATTCCTCTAAATTATCACTCAAGAAAACAAATAAAGGAAAAACAAACATAGAACAAATAAGATAAATCTAAGCTAAGAACAATAAAAACAACCTAAGCTAAAGATACATGGGATCAAACAGAATACAAACTAAGTGATCTCAATCCTAGTTCATCTCATGATTTTAATTCAAATTGTGGTTTCACCTTTACACGAGATACAAATTCCTAATCTCTTAGTGAATCCGTTTCTCAAGCTATGAATTCCTAATTCCTTAGTGAATTCAATTATCGATCTCTCATCTTCCGAATGTTGAGACCAATATTCCATACAAAACGAAGGTGTAGATTCAAGTTAACTCTCGTATTTTAGAATCTAACAACCTAGATAATTAACCGATTAACTTGTCACGAATTAACGATTAAAGATCCTATCTTTCTATGGTGATCTAGCCTAACAACGATTCTCATCACGTTAGACAACGATTAGTAACCGATCTCTCGATCTAGTCACACATAGCATCATAATTCATGGAAAGATACAAGATAAATTAAAGATCATAAAAATAAACTAGAGATTGAATAAATTAAAAGAGATTAAACTCACATAGTTTATACAAGGGTTGATCTTCAAGCATCAACGATGAAAAAAAAAAAGCGAGAAAAAGACATCCTAATCTAACCCGGATCACCCGAGCACAAGGCTCGGGTGATCGACACTTGAAACCCCCTCGAAGTGCGGCTGCCTCTTTTTTTAGGTGAATGGTAGTGTGTGTGTTTTTTTGTGGTGATGGAGGTGTGTGTATATAATGGGAGGTGTATAAGGAGGTAGCATTTGAGGGAGGTGAGAAGTTGGTTAGAAGTTTGTTAGGATGTAATGATGAGTTTGTTAGTTTGTTAGGATATGGTGGGTAGGAGATGGTGGGTAGGGGTGATGAGTCATGCAAGAGTTAGTTACAAGCATGTGGAGTTTGTTGGGGAGGAATCTTTGCCATCATTGAAGGTAACATGCAAGGAAATGAGCCAAATATCTCCCAATTCGTCCAAATTTCAGCTGTTTGGAAGAAAAAATCATAACTTGAGTTTTAGACCTCCGATTGACGTGATTCAAAATGCGTTCGAAAGCTCATTTCAGTATCTACAACTTTCATCAAGACCTCGTCCCCTGAAGATGTCTCTAAGTCGTGTCAAATTTCCATCGAAAACAGGTTACGGTAGAAGCTCGTTGGACAAAATTGATCCCTTTAACTCGTAAACTCGTAGCATCTTCTTCTCTTCCTCAAAATCCATCTTTTAGGATTCCAAAACATGCCTTCTTCATCAAATATTCTCTTTGTCTCAAAATATTCTCTTTGTCACCAAATATTCTCTTTGTCCCCAAATATTATCTTTTTGTCCCTCTTAGATTTTTCTTGCTTGATCAAAGCAAAACTCTCGCCTCGTGATTCGATCTTTAGTTAAAATCTCATGATAATTCTTATCTTTTACTCGAACACAAAGAAACGAACCACGAGTATTTACAACAACAACAGATTTTAACGATGCAGTATATATATATATATATATATATATATATATATATATATATATATATATATATATATACACATAGATATCATCGAGAGAAAAAAAAAAAAGAGAGAAAAGAAAAGAGCAAAGGGGAATATATGGAGGCCCAAGGAATATTTTTTATTCCTTTGAAGATATATATAAATATATGGATAGATAGATAACTACTACTTATACATTTTAGTAATTATGACTTGAGTTGATATAATAATGCTCAAAATCCGAACCTTATCATCTTTTAATCATTTTTAGATCGAAAATATGTATCTACAAGACATCAAAACATTGCAAAGTGTAATCACATATAAAACCAACGATAAAACACATAAATCAACCACTTTTGCAATTAAACCGCTTTAAACCTCACTTGCTCAATAAATCGATTAAACACTCATTTTCTATGCAAATTATATAAATGTGGAGGAAATCATTATAAAATATATCATTAGAAATCGTATAAAATCACCCTTAACAACTCCCCACACTTAGCTTTTGCTCGTCCCGAGCAAAAACAAAACAAGAATCAAGGCTCGAGAAAAGATAGACACCTCAAAGAAATATAACATATATTCAATAAATCGAGAGGTTCACCCCGGTGTGTGTGCATAGCCATAGAAAACTTCCACTAAGTCCAAACTTGAAAAATTCAAAGCAAACTAGCTAATACCCCTTCAAGCTAGTAATAAATGATACTTATAAGATGCACCCTACAAAGCGTGACATATCCCGAAAAGGATAATAGAATGTATCTAGGACCTTTCGATATACTCGAGGATAATCCTACAAACATATCTCGCGAGTTTATCTTTGGGATAAGGTATCACGATAACTAAGTCTTTCACCCATGTTCTATTTTTTTATAGAATACTAACATATCCGAACTCATTGCCAAAATCGACTATCTTGCAAGTGTCATGAGGTGAGATCGAATACATTAATACCTATCTAACTCTTTTTTCTTCTCTTTTTTCAACACACACATCGAATGAGCTCTTGCCCGTCATAGCGAGAATAGGATATTCGAGATATACCCTACCTTACTCAAATCATAAAGGCGACTTCTTACTCGATCGTCGTGAGCTTTTGGTCATCATAGTGGTATAGGACATTCGAGATATGACCTACCGCACTCAAATCATCGACCAGCTTCCGACACACACAATTAATTCTATTAAATTCAACTTTTTTTTTTCAAAGCACAATAGTTACGCTTTACTTATCACATTCAAACCTAAGATATTCACAGTATAACATACTTTGGATCTAAACACAAACTATCATAATTGTCACGATATATACGTTAGCACTAAGCACATGACTTATAAGATAATCAACTATCACTAATCCAAAGGGGTATAGCTTTATATTTTAGCTCATCATTAACTATGGCTTGTGAAAAATATATCGGGTGAAACAACCAACTTACTGAACATACGGAATACAGTATCAATGACTATAAAGAACCGAACAAAGATATGCATTGCTTACTCGGAACTAAACAAAAAAACTAAAAATTTTGAAAAATTTAGCTCTTTTTTTTTTTGCATAGAATCATAATGAATTAAGCAAATGGTAGATACACATAACCGACTATTCCCTCCCCCACACTTAAATCACAATGTGTCCTCAAGTTGTGCAGAAAGTAAAAAGAAAAAGAACACTTAGTGATTGTAGTCGAAAGAGGCAGTGCGGAAGTGCTTCAAATCGAGATCGAAATGTCGACGAAAGCGATGGCGTGGACCATCCACCGGAAAACTGACATCGTCTGAAAGGCGCACAATCACTATCGCAAATATCCGGCACACTTGACAAACACAAAAATATCTCGGGGATACGGGGAATATAACATGTTACACGAAAAAATCGATACAAGCACGAGAAATAATCGCTCAGATGGAAAAATCACCATACAGGGAAAACATAGGACATCTAAGCATATACGTATCATAGAGAGTATCACATGAGCATAAATCATCAACTCATAGTCAGATATTCCTACTAGATCATAAAATGAAATGTAGTGAGTCTTTTATACCCAGATCCTCAAGGGTTCAACAACCTAAGTCCAAGAAATGATGTATTTGAATTTTCTCTTTGTTATACCTCGGGATTTTCGGATAACCACCTAATCGTTCCCTCTTTAATGAAATTCAAACATTCATCCTAGGACTTAGTTGTGTGTTTTTTTATTTTTTTATTTTTATTTTTATTTTTATTTTTTAAAACAGGAAAATGCCTATCCTAAAAAAAAACATCCAGTTCTTTAATGTCTGACTGGTAAAAGACTAACCTAATGAAAATTAAAGCACGAAATTTAATATTTTTACGGGCTGCCTCCCGGTAGCGCTTTTGGTTAACGTCGTTTGCTCGACAGATCAATTCTCAGCCTGGATCAGGCCACTTCACCTTCCGTCCAGCCACTATATCGTGTAAGCTCTAATCATTGGTGTGGCTGCGAAGCTTGACATCAACACATGGGGTCAAGTTTACGATTGTTTTCCAAACACTTTTAATCCTCCCCATTGTAGACTTCTTCTTTTTCGACTTTCTCTTTAATTGTGCCTCCTTTTGAGTTCTTCCATATCCCAACTACCATTATAACTTCCTCTAATGAACCACCGCCGTCATCCTCGTAAAACAAGTCGGGTTAAAATTAAATCAAACATAGTGACTTCGGTCATACCACACCCGAGGATGTCGAGGAAATGAACAATCAAAGGTTTCTCTTTGATTTGACCTACATAATGCTTGCACCTTTGACCATTCACTCTGAACGGCTGGTCACCATGACCTCTTAGTTCTAAAACACCTCCAGGAATGATTTGCAGAATTTCAAAGGCAGCTTCTCTTTTTAATTGTGTGTGTCGGAAGCTGGTCGATGATTTGAGTGCGGTAGGTCATATCTCGAATGTCCTATACCACTATGATGACCAAAAGCTCACGGCGATCGAAGAAGGCGCCTTATGATTTGAGTAAGGTAGGGTATATCTCGAATATCCTATTCTCGCTATGACGGGCAAGAGCTCATTCTGATGTGTGTTGAAAAAAAGAGAAGAAAAAAAAAGAGTTAGATAGGTATTAATGTATTCGATCTCACCTCATGACACTTGCAAGATAGTCGATTTTGGCAATGAGTTCGGATATGTTAGTATTCTATAAAAAAAAATAGAACATGGGTGAAAGACTTAGTTATCGTATACCTTATCCCAGTATAAACTGACAGATATGCTGTAGGGATTATCCTCTGAGTATATCAGAAAGGTCCTAGATACATTCTATTATCCTTTTCGGGATATGTCACGTTTTGTAGGGTGCATCTTATAAGTATCATTTATTACTAGCTTGAAGGGGTATTAGCTAGTTTGCTTTGAATTTTCAAGTTTGGACTTAGTGGAAGTTTTCTATGGCTATGCACACACACCAGGGTGAACCTCGATTTATTGAATATATGTTATATTTGGCTTGAGAGTGTCTATCTTTTCTCGAGCCTTGATTCTTGTTTTGTTTTGCTCGGGACGAGCAAAAGCTAAGTGTGGGGAGTTGTTAAGGGTGATTTTATACGATTTCTAATGATATATTTTGTAATGATTTCCTCCACATTTATATAATTTGCATAGAAAATGGGCGTTTAATCGATTTATTGAGCAAGTGAGGTTTTAAATGGTTTAATTGCAAAAGTGGTTGATTTATGTGTTTTATCGTTGGTTTTATATGTGATTACACTTTGCAATGTTTTGATGTCTTGTAGATACATATTTTCGATCTAAAAAATGATTAAAAGATGATAAGGTTCGGATTTTGAGCATTATTATATCAACTCAAGTCATAATTACTAAAATGTATAAGTAGTAGTTATCTATCTATCCATATATTTATATATATCTTCAAAGGAATAAAAATATTCCTTGGGCCCCCCATATATTCCCTTTGTCTTTTCTTTGCTTGTTCTCTTTTTTTTTTTTTTTCTCTCGATGATATCTATGTATATATATATATATATATATATATATATATATGTATGTATACATATATCTTTATCTTAAAAACTATTGTTGTCGAAATACTCGTGGTTCGTTTCTTTGTGTTCGAGTAAAAAGATAAAATTACTGCGGAGACGGAACTAAAAAGCTGAATCACGAGGCGAGTTTTGCTTTTCAAGCAAGAAAAAATCTAAGAGGGACAAAGAGAATATTTGGGGACAAAGAGAATATTTTGAGACAAAGAGAATATTTGATGAAGAAGGCATGTTTTGGAATCCTAAAAGATGGATTTTGAGGAAGAGAAGAAGATGCTCTACGAGTTTACGAGTTAAAGGGATCAATTTTGTCCAACGAGCTTCTACCGTAACCTGTTTTCGATGGAAATTTGACCTGACTTAGAGGCATTTTCAGGGGACGAGGTCTTGATGAAAGTTGTAGATATTCAAACGAGCTTTCCAACGCATTTTGAATCATGTCAATCGGAGGTCTACAACTCAAGTTATGATTTTTTCCCGAACAAATTGAAAAAAGCGGACGAACCGGAGATATTTATTTGCTCTCCCAAGCCTACCTAACAAACTCCCAAGCCTCCCCAACAAACTCATCATTACTCCCAAGCCTCCATAACAACCTCCAAGCCTACATAACAACCTCCTAGCCTCCCCCAAATGATACCTCCCTTATATCACCTCCCATTATATACACACATCCATCACCATACATGGAGAGAACATATCCATCATAACTACACCCATTCACCTAAAAAAGGCCTTGGCCGCCCCTCTCATGGCCTCCATGTCCATCCCTTTCTCCATGTAGTTTCTCCACTTTTTCTATCATTTTGTTGAAGAATTGAAGATGTGTGTATGTATATATACATATATGTCTATGTATATCTATATGTAAGCATACATACAAGCTTCTTTCTTCTTTCTTTTTAGTTTTGGGCCCATATATGTATGCATATGTCTATGTATGTATATGTATATGCTTGTATGTATAAATAAAGTTGTAATAAAACGATGATGAGAAGCTAAAGCACGCGTTGGAGCGAGCCTTGTGAAGCGATTCTTAGCAACATCTCGATTTAATTTGGATTATCTTGTGAGTTTTAATAAAAGTTGTATCTTTCCTATGTTTTTATTGTTGTTATGCAATTTATATCGATGGATTATTGCTTGTTTGATGTTTAACGTTTGACGAGTCGTTGATAAACTTAGATCACCATAGTCGAGATTGGATTTTTAATCTAATTAACGAGTTGTTAGGTTGAATATCTAGATTGCGAAATTGAGAGATTTCACACCTTGTTATGAAAGCGTTAATCTTCAAAATCGAAAGATAAAAGATTGATAGACGAACTTTTCTAAGAGATTAGGAGTTCATACTTTTGTTAGGTGAATCACAATTTTCGTTAAATCACCACAAGATAATCTAAAGTAGAAATTGAGGGTTGCGGGAATCGGTGGATCATTGCTTGTTCGCTGTTAAATTAATTGAGAAAAATCGTTTTGTGCTGTCTTGCTTCGTTTTCATCGTAGTAACTGTAGTAAGTTTATTGTAGTTGTAGTTATAAAATAGAATTATATTAGTTAATCCGGTTCGTAACTATCTTTCCTGGCTTTGGATTGACAACCCTCTGTCCAGTTTATAGCTTTCGTTTTTAATTCTGTTTTGTTTTATTTTCCGTGACAAACTTTCGAAAAATTAAGAACTAAACCAACCTCGATTCCCTGTGGATCGACTCCGGTTTTTAATCGCTATACTACGATCCCTGCACTTGGGGTAAACCGGATTTATTAATTACTTGTTTGTTTTGCTTTGCTTGGAGGATTTTGCATCACTAAACAAAAACAATTTAGAGAAAGTCCTTGAGAAATATGGTGTCCGGCATAAAATTGGCACACCGTATCATCCTATGACTAGTGGCCAGGTCGAGAGAAGCAATCAGAGTTTAAAGAAGATCCTGGAAAAAGTTGTAAACAAATCCACGAAAGGAATTTGAGTCTTAAGTTGGATGATGTGCTATGGGCATACCGAGCGCCTATAAGACCCCCACGGGTACATCACCCTATCGAGATGGTATATGGAAAACCATGCCACTTGCCGGTTGAGTTGGAGCATAAGGCGTATTGGGCTACTAAGTTCTTAAACTTCGATACCCAATCATGTGGTGAACATCGATGTATTGTTTAGGGTCAAATTGTATGATTTTTAACGATATATTTTCTATCAATTTCCCCATATATGGATGTTTTCCATAGAAATCGAAATGTTATATTGAAATATTGAGTAAATGATGTTTTTAAGAGTTAAATTGCAAAACGTAACGAATTATGTGCTTAAATGATGAATTTATATTATTTTGGAATTATGTTACGCTTTGGTATGTTTGATCCTCTTGTAGATACTCATTGATGATGGAAAAGATGATTTTAGAGAGCTAAATTCGAAGTTGGAAAGAGCTAAAGAGATTTATGGAAGATTGGAAGATTAAGGAAAGAAATCAAGTTTGTGATCTTCAATTTGGGTCAAGGCGTCAAAAAAGTGAAGCAAGCGTCCACTGGAGCGAAATCAGATCAGAGAGTTCAGAAACTTACCGGACGGGCGTCCAGAGGAAGTGGACGGGCGTCCAAGGCTTGAATGATCACCCCATGTGCTTAGCTTGCAAAAATAAATATCTTGGATATTTTCTGGGAATATTCCAAGCATATTCCCTTGGATATTTATTTGATCACAAAATAAATATCCTTGATATTTTGATCACCACACTTGGTGATTAAGGCTTTCAAAATATCCCATGTAACAACATGTTTTGAGTCCTAAAAGATGGATTTTTGAGGAAGAGAAGAAGATGCCACGAGTTTACGAGATCAACGGATCAATATTTTCCAACGCATTTCTACCGTAACCTGTTTTCGATGGAAATTTGACCCGATTTAGAGGCATTTTCAGGGGACGAGGTCTTGATGAAAGTTGTAGATACTGAAATGAGCTTTCGAACGCATTTTGAATCACGTCAATCGGAGGTCTAAAACTCAAGTTATGATTTTTTCTTCCAAACAGCTGAAATTTGGACGAATTGGGAGATATTTGGCTCATTTCCTTGCATGTTACCTTCAATGATGGCAAAGATTCCTCCCCAACAAACTCCACATGCTTGTAACTAACTCTTGCATGACTCATCACCCCTACCCACCATCTCCTACCCACCATATCCTAACAAACTAACAAACTCATCATTACATCCTAACAAACTTCTAACCAACTTCTCACCTCCCTCAAATGCTACCTCCCTTATACACCTCCCATTATATACACACACCTCCATCACCACAAAAAAAACACACACACTACTATTCACCTAAAAAAAAGAGGCAGCCGCACTTCTGAGGGGTTTCAAGGCCGATCACCCGAGCCTTGTGCTCGGGTGATCCGGGTTAGATTAGGATGTCTTTTTCTCGTTTTTTTTTCATCGTTGATGCTTGAAGATCAACCCTTGTATAAACTATGTGAGTTTAATCTCTTTTTAATTTATTCAATCTCTAGTTTATTTTTATGATCTTTAATTTATCTTGTATCTTTCCATGAATTATGATGCTATGTGTGACTAGATCGAGAGATCGGTTACTAATCGTTGTCTAACGTGATGAGAATCGTTGTTAGGCTAGATCACCATAGAAAGATAGGATCTTTAATCGTTAATTCATGACAAGTTAATCGGTTAATTATCTAGGTTGTTAGATTCTAAAATACGAGAGTTAACTTGAATCTACACCTTCGTTTTGTATGGAATATTGGTCTCAACATTCGGAAGAGGAGAGATCGATAATTGAATTCACTAAGGAATTAGGAATTCATAGCTTGAGAAACGGATTCACTAAGAGATTAGGAATTTGTATCTCGTGTAAAGGTGAAACCACAATTTGAATTAAAATCATGAGATGAACTAGGATTGAGATCACTTAGTTTGTATTCTGCTTGATCCCATGTATCTTTAGCTTAAGTCGTTTTTATTGTTCTTAGCTTAGATTTATCTTATTTGTTCTATGTTTGTTTTTCCTTTATTTGTTTTCTTGAGTGATAATTTAGAGGAATTAATAAAATTAGATTCAATGTACCCAATTCCTGTGGATCGACCCTTACTCATTACGCTTTACTAGCAATTACCCGATATTCGGTCGGTTAGGAGTTAGTTTGCATATAGGTTAGGGTTTTATAAATTGTTTTTGTTTAGTGATGCAAAATCCTCCAAGCAAAGCAAAACAAACAAGTAATAAATAAATCCGGTTTACCCCAAGTGCAGGGATTGTAGTATAGAGGTTAATACCGGAGTCGATCCACAGGGAATCGAGGTTTATCTAGTTCTTAATTTTTCTAAAAGTGTCACGAGAAATAATAACTAAACAGAATTAAAAACGAAAACAATAAACTGGACAGAGGGTTGTCAATCCAAAGCCAGGAAAGATAGTTACGAACTAAGTTATTTCTACTTTATAACTAAAACTACAATTTCTACGATTACTACGATGAAGACGAAAGCAAGACACACAACGATTTCTTTTCAATTAATTTAACAACGAACAAGCAATGATCCACCGATTCCACAACACTCAATTTCTTCTCTGGATTATCTTGTAGTGATTTAACGAAAATTGTGATTCACCCATCAAAGGTATGAATTTCTACTTTCGTAGATAATTCGCCTATCAATCTTTTATCTTTCGATCTTAAAGATTAACGCTTTCATAACAAAGGTGTTAAATCTCTCAATTTCGTAATCTAGATATTCAACCTAACAACCCTCGTTATTTTAGATCAAAAATCCAATCTTTAATATGGTGATCTAAGTTTAACAACGACTCTCGTCAAACGTTAAACATCAAATATGAAACGATCTCTCGATATAATTGCATAAAAACGAATAAAGCATAATAAAGATACAACTTTTATTAAAACTTACAAGATAATCCAAATTCGAAATCGAGATGTGCTAAGAATCGGCTTCACAAGGCTTGTTCGAACGTGCTTTAGCTTCTCATCATTGTTTTATTACAAATTTATTTATACATACAAGCATATACATATACATACATAGACATATGCATACATATATGGCCCAAAACTAAAAAGAAAGAAGAAAGAAGCTTGTATGTATGCTTACATATAGATATACATAGACATATATGTATATATACATACACACATCTTCAATTCTTCAACAAAATGATAGAAAAAAGACCACTTTCACCTGCCCTTATGGTACATTCGCTTACAGGCGAATGCCATTTGGTCTTTGCAATGCCCTGACTACATTCCAAAGATGTATCTTTGGCAATCTTTGATGGGCTTGTTGAAAAGTGTATGGAAATATTCATGGATGATTTCTCGATCGTTGGTCAATCCTTTGATGACTGTCTTGATAATCTTGACCAAGTGTTATCCCTTTTGTGTGGAAAGAACTTAGTCCTAAATTGGGAAAAGTGCCATTTTATGGTAGATGAAGGAATAGTTCTTGGCCACAAGATCTCAAATGCAAAGGAATGGAAGTAGATAAGGCAAAAGTGGAAGCTATAGAAAGATGAATTTTCCTAGAAATGTGCGTGAAGTTAGAGGTTTTCTTGGACATGTCGGTTTTTATAGGAGATTCATTAAGGACTTTTCCAAGATAGCCAAGCCCTTTCTACTTTACTTAAAGAAGACGTCGTTTTTAATTTTGATGATAGTTGCAAGCAAGCGTTTGAGGAGCTTAAAAGTCAATTGATTTACTGCACCGATTCTTATCTCTCCCGACCGAATCTACCCTTCGAACTTATATGCGATGCATCCAACTATCTTTGTTGAGTGCGATCTTAGGACAACGAATTAAGGGAAATTCAAGCCTATATCTTACGCCGATCCACACACTAAACCCTACTCAAGTTAACTACACCACTACTCGAAAGGAATTATTGGCCGTAGTCTTTGCTATGGACAAATTTCGTAGTTACTTGTTGGGCGCCTCAGTCATTGTTTGGACTGACCACGCTGCTCTGCGCTATCTTATGACAAAGAAAGATGCTAAACCGCGCTTACTACGTTGGATATTGATCCTGCAAGAATTCGATGTTCAAATTAAGGATAAAAAGGGCAGTGAAAACGTAGTAGCAGATCATGTTTCTAGAATGCAGAATGATGAGAAGAAAGAACCTGAAGAGATAGACCTTTACTTTCCTCTCGAGCATGTTATGCATATAGACGAGTGCACTCCAGATGTTCCATGGTTTGCCTCAATCGTCAACTACCTTCATTCCCATATTTAAATCCGCAATTTTCATATCGGAGAAGAAGAAATTTTCTCGATTTGAAAACCTTCGTGTGGGATGAACCTTACCTCTTTAAAATCAGTAAAGATGGATTGTTGAGAAGATGTGTTCTGAATCGAAAGCAACGTGATATCATTAAACAATGCCACAAAGGGCCCTCTTGGTGGCCACTTTGGTCCCTGGAAAACCGTTGCTAAAATCTTTCACCCGGTTTCTATTGGCCCACGATCTTCAAGGATTGAAGCCTTCGCAAGGCTTGTGATAGGTGCCAACGACAATTACTCTAACTAGGCGTTTTGACATGCCATTAAAGCCCATTTTAGAATGTGAGGTCTTTGATGTGTGGGGTATTGATTTTATGGGTCCGTTTCCATCTTCCCGTGAAACAAATACATTTTAGTCTGTGTTGACTATGTGTCAAAATGGGTGGAGGCTCAAGCCACTTCTCGCAATGACCACAAAACGGTCATGAGCTTTCCTAAGAAAAATATCTTTGTGAGATTTGGATGTCCCCGTGCTTTAATTAGTGATGAGGGAACACACTTCTGCAACCGACCACTAGAGAAAGTCCTTGAGAAATATGGTGTCCGGCATAAAATTGGCACACCGTATCATCCTATGACTAGTGGCCAGGTCGAGAGAAGCAATCAGAGTTTAAAGAAGATCCTGGAAAAAGTTGTAAACAGTCACAGAAAGGACTGGAGTCTTAAGTTGGATGATGTGCTATGGGCATACCGAACTGCCTATAAGACCCCCATGGGTACATCACCCTATCAGATGGTATATGGAAAACCATGCCACTTGCCAGTTGAGTTGGAGCATAAGGCGTATTGGGCTACTAAGTTCTTAAACTTCGATACCCAATCATGTGGTGAACATCGACTGTATTGTTTAGGGTCAAATTGTATGATTTTTAACGATATATTTTCTATCAATTTCCCCCATATATGGATGTTTTCCATAGAAATCGAGCGTTATATTGAAATATTGAGTAAATGATGTTTTTAAGAGTTAAATTGCAAAACGTAACGAATTATGTGCTTAAATGATGAATTTATATTATTTTGGAATTATGTTACGCTTTGGTATGTTTGATCCTCTTGTAGATACTCATTGATGATGGAAAAGATGATTTTAGAGAGATAAATTCGAAGTTGGAAAGAGCTAAAGAGATTTATGGAAGATTGGAAGATTAAGGAAAGAAATCAAGTTTGTGATCTTCAGCTGGACTGGCGTCCAAAGAAGTGAACTGGCGTCCACTGGAGCGAAATCAGATCAGAGAGTTCAGAAACTTACCGGACGGGCGTCCAGAGGAAGTGGACGGGCGTCCAAGGCTTGAATGATCACCCCATGTGCTTAGCTTGCAAAAATAAATATCTTGGATATTTTCTGGGAATATTCCAAGCATATTCCCTTGGATATTTATTTGATCACAAAATAAATATCCTTGATATTTTGATCACCAAACTTGGTGATTAAGGCTTTCAAAATATCCCATGTAACAACATGTTTTGAGTCCTAAAAGATGGATTTTTGAGGAAGAGAAGAAGATGCCACGAGTTTACGAGATCAACGGATCAATATTTTCCAACGCACTTCTACCGTAACCTGTTTTCGATGGAAATTTGACCCGACTTAGAGGCATTTTCAGGGGACGAGGTCTTGATGAAAGTTGTAGATACTGAAATGAGCTTTCGAACGCATTTTGAATCACGTCAATCGGAGGTCTACAACTCAAGTTATGATTTTTTCTTCCAAACAGCTGAAATTTGGACGAATTGGGAGATATTTGGCTCATTTCCTTGCATGTTACCTTCAATGATGGCAAAGATTCCTCCCCAACAAACTCCACATGCTTGTAACTAACTCTTGCATGACCCACCATCTCCTACCCACCATCTCCTAACAAACTAACAAACTCATCATTACATCCTAACAAACTTCTAACCAACTTCTCACCTCCCACAAATGCTACCTCCCTTATACACCTCCCATTATATATACACACCTCCATCACCACAAAAAAAAAAATATACACACTACCATTCACCTAAAAAAAGAGGCAGCCGCACTTCTGAGGGGTTTCAAGGCCGATCACCCGAGCCTTGTGCTCGGGTGATCCGGGTTAGATTAGGATGTCTTTTTCTCGTTTTTTTTTTTTCATCGTTGATGCTTGAAGATCAACCCTTGTATAAACTATGTGAGTTTAATCTCTTTTTAATTTATTCAATCTCTAGTTTATTTTTATGATCTTTAATTTATTTTGTATCCTTCTATGATTATGATGCTATTGTGTGAACTATATCGAGAGATTGTTTACTAATCGTTGTCTAACGCCGATGAGAATCGTTGTTAGGCTAGATCACCATAGAAAGATAGGATCTTTAATCGTTAATTCGTGACAAGTTAATCGGTTAATTATCTAGGTTGTTAGATTCTAAAATACGAGAGTTAACTTGAATCTACACCTTCGTTTTGTATGGAATACTGGTCTCAACATTCGGAAGAGGAGAGATCGATAATTGAATTCACTAAGGAATTAGGAATTCATAGCTTGAGAAACGGATTCACTAAGAGATTAGAAATTTGTATCTCGTGTAAAGGTGAAACCACAATTTGAATTAAAATCATGAGATGAACTTGGATTGAGATCACTTAGTTTGTATTCTGTTTGATCCCATGTATCTTTAGCTTAGGTCGTTTTTATTGTTCTTAGCTTAGATTTATCTTATTTGTTCTATGTTTGTTTTTCCTTTATTTGTTTTCTTGAGTGATAATTTAGAGGAATTAATAAAATTAGATTCAATAGCCCAATTCCCTGTGGATCGACCCCTTACTCATTACGCTTTACTAGCAATTACCCGATATTCGGTCGGTTAGGAGTTAGTTTGCATATAGGTTAGGGTTTTATAAATTGTTTTTGTTTAGTGATGCAAAATCCTCCGAACAAAATGGCGCCGTTGCCGGGGAATCGGTGTTTTGTTGAATTTAGTTGAGTTAATTTCTCTATTTTGTTACGATTTATTTTCTTTCAATAAAAGTAGCGTTAAACAAATTGAGAGTTTTTATTTTTGCCGTGTTTCGATGACCGTAGGGTTAAGAATGTGCAAAAAGTTTTTTACTCGATTTGTGAAACGTGAAGTGTAATCTAATCTTAACCTTGTGTGCTCTATGCTAAAATTTGATGTGGCTGCTGTGATGTATGATTTGTTTGGGTTGATGATCTGCTGTGTTTTTCCTGCATTCTGTACTTCTGTTGCAAAATTCGATGCTTGGACGGGCGTCCAAGTAAGTGAACGCTCGTCCAGCCCCTAACATGCAGGTGAACGAGCGTCTGGATTGTTGAACGGCCGTCCTGTGCAAAAAAGTATCAACTCTGTTCTGTTCTGTTTTCAAGAACCAGACGGGCGTCTGTCTTCACTGAACGCCCGTCCGATCTGTTTTCATGGCAAACGAAGTCTCGCACTTTGTTGGGCGACGCGTCCGTGTTCCATAATTTCGCTTAACTTGATTTTTAATGCTTTATTTGACTTGGATACTTTCATACGAGCTTCTGTGGCTAATTTCTTTTACGTAGATGTTCTGAACGTGCATGTTTACATCTTTCCATCTACGAATCCATGTTAAGTAATTGATTTATTTTTATATACATGATTCATCCATGCATGTTATAGCTAATGTCGGTTCTCGTATGCTATAACTGTTTTTAGTGTTATTTAGTAGCTAATGTCGGTTTCCATATGCTACATATCGTTGTGATGAATCTTGTGAGCGTTAAGACTTATGTGCTTTCTTTTTATTTTTGTAACTCATATGGGTAGCTACTGTCGGTTTTCCGTTGCTACCATCTTTGGCTTATGAGTTATATTTGTTTAGTATAGCTACTGTTGGTTTTCCATAATGCTATCACCTCTTGACGAGTCTTAAGGCGCGTCTGCTGCATCGTAATGTAATGAATAGTATCGTTGCTTATCGTAAACTATCATTATTTGGTAGACGTTTATTACATACATGTTTCGTTGCAAATAAATGGGCTAGTTTTCTTTCTTTTATTTTCCGTTATTTTTGCATACCATTTAGATGCATATCACTTAGGTGCATTTCATCTAGTTGCATTTGTTTTTCTATTTTTTTTCTTTTATTCTTTTTAGAGTGTAATTCTTTGCGGTTTCCGTAATACTACCTCATTTTTTCCATGATGGTTACTGTTGGTTTTCCATATGCCATCATTATTTTATTATTGCATATCATGTAGATTGCATTGTAATATATTTTCATGTAGTTGCACTTAGCCCTCTTGTTTTGTAATGTTCCATGTATATGTCCATCCTTATATGAGCTTAATCAAAAAATCTCTATGACTTCTTTTCCATGTGTTTTACATGTATAACCCTTTGTTCCCGAGATGTTTCTATGTTTTTCAAGTGGTGCAGTACCATTCATCGTTGTTTTTGTCAAGCTACTTTGGAAGTCGTTCTTCGGAAAAGGACTCCATATGACATCACCATTGTTGTCCTCTTCACCACTATTCGAATCAATACCAAATCATTAAGTCCCTAAATTTTTATTTCGTACAACTTGAGGACAAGTTGCAATCTAAGTGTGGGGAGAGGAATGATCGATATGTATCTACACTCATTTGCTTTATTCTATGCGAAAATGAGCTAAATTTTCAAAATTTTTTGTTTTGTCCCGAGTGAGCATTGCATGTCTTTATTTGAGTTTTATATCATTGATGCGTTATTTTGCATATTTAGTAAATTTAGTTGTTTCACCCAACACTATTTTTCACATGCCATAGTGAATGATGAGCTATAAAATATAAAGCTATACCCTTTTTGGATTAGTGATTTTTGATTTTCTTATAAGTCGTGTACTTAGTGCTAACGTATCTATCGTGAGATTTATAATAGTTTATGTTTAGATCCAGTATGATATACTCGTGAATATCTCAAGGTTTGAATGTGATAAGTGAAACGTAACTAAAGTCTTTGAAAAATAATAATAATGAATAAATTGTTTACTTGAGGTGTTATGCTCGGTGGTCATTAGAAAAAAATAATTTTTACCACTTTAGCTGTAAAAATCTCTAAGTAATCACATAAATAAATGGGTGTGTCGAAAGCTAGTCGATGATTGGAGTGAGGTAGGGCATTATCACGAAATGTCCTATACCACTATGATGACTAAAAGCTCACGACGCAGTTAGAATAAGCTAACCTATGATTTGAGTAAGGTAGGTGTTATCCCGAAACATCCTATTCTACTATGACGGAAAGAGCTCATTCTAATGTGCGTATAAAAGTGAAAGAAAAAAATTAATTAAAGACTTGGTTATCGTTAATCTTATACCTAGTATAAACTAAAAGATAAGCTGTAGGGATTATCCTCTGAGTATGTCGCAAAGGTCCTAGATGTATTCTATCATATTTTTCAGGATATATCACGTTTTGTAGGGTACATCTTGTAAGTGTCATTTGTCTCTAGTTGAAGGGGGGTATTAGCTAGTTTTGCTTGAATCAATTTCAAGTGTGGATTTAGTGGAAATTTATTATGGCTATGCACACACACTTGGGCGAACCTCTAAACTATTGAATATGTTTTATATTTGCTAAGATGTTTATTTATCTCGAGCTATGTTATTGTTTTGTTTTGCTCGGGACGAGCAAAAAGCTAAGTGTGGGGGTATTGTTTAGGGTCAAATTGTATGATTTTTAACGATATATTTTCTATCAATTTCCCCCATATATATATGGATGTTTTCCATAGAAATCGAGCGTTATATTGAAATATTGAGTAAATGATGTTTTTAAGAGTTAAATTGCAAAACGTAACGAATTATGTGCTTAAATGATGAATTTATATTATTTTGGAATTATGTTACGCTTTGGTATGTTTGATCCTCTTGTAGATACTCATTGATGATGGAAAAGATGATTTTAGAGAGCTAAATTCGAAGTTGGAAAGAGCTAAAGAGATTTATGGAAGATTGGAAGATTAAGGAAAGAAATCAAGTTTGTGATCTTCACCGGATCAAGCGTCCAAAGAAGTGAATCCCAGCGTCCACCGGAAGCGAAATCGGATCGGAGAGTTCGAAACTTACCGGACGGGCGTCGAGAGGAAGTGGACGGGCGTCCCAAGGCTTGAATGATCACCCCATGTGCTTAGCTTGCAAAAATAAATATCTTGGATATTTTCTAATATTCCAAGCGTATTCCTTGGATATTTATTTGATCACAAAATAAATATCCTTGATATTTTGATCACCAAACTTGGTGATTAAGGCTTTCAAAATATCCCATGTAAAAACATGTTTTGAGTCCTAAAAGATGGATTTTTGAGGAAGAGAAGAAGATGCCACGAGTTTACGAGATCAACGGATCAATATTTTCCAACGCACTTCTACCGTAACCTGTTTTCGATAGAAATTTGACCCGACTTAGAGACATTTTCAGGGGATGAGGTCTTGATGAAAGTTGTAGATACTGAAATGAGCTTTCGAACGCATTTTGAATCACGTCAATCGGAGGTCTACAACTCAAGTTATGATTTTTTCTTCCAAACAGCTGAAATTTGGACGAATTGGGAGATATTTGGCTCATTTCCTTGCATGTTACCTTCAATGATGGCAAAGATTCCTCCCCAACAAACTCCACATGCTTGTAACTAACTCTTGCATGACTCATCACCCCTACCCACCATATCCTAACAAACTAACAAACTCATCATTACATCCTAACAAACTTCTAACCAACTTCTCACCTCCCTCAAATGCTACCTCCCTTATACACCTCCCATTATATACACACACCTCCATCACCACAAAAAAAACACACACACTACCATTCACCTAAAAAAAAGAGGCAGCTGCACTTCTGAGGGGTTTCAAGGCCGATCACCCGAGCCTTGTGCTCGGGTGATCCGGGTTAGATTAGGATGTCTTTTTCTCGTTTTTTTTTTCATCGTTGATGCTTGAAGATCAACCCTTGTATAAACTATGTGAGTTTAATATCTTTTTAATTTATTCAATCTCTAGTTTATTTTTATGATCTTTAATTTATCTTGTATCTTTCCATGAATTATGATGCTATGTGTGACTAGATCGAGAGATCGGTTACTAATCGTTGTCTAACGTGATGAGAATCGTTGTTAGGCTAGATCACCATAGAAAGATAGGATCTTTAATCGTTAATTCGTGACAAGTTAATCGGTTAATTATCTAGGTTGTTAGATTCTAAAATACGAGAGTTAACTTGTCTCGGATTTTATAGCAAAGCAAAACAAACAAGTAATAAATAAATCCGGTTTACCCCAAGTGCAGAGATCGTAGTATAGCGATTAAAAACCGGAGTCGATCCACAGGGAATCGAGGTTGGTCTAGTTCTTAATTTTTCTAAAAGTGTCACGAGAAATAAAAACTAAAACGAAAACAAATAACCCGGACAGAGGGTTGTCAATCCAAAGCCAGGAAAGATAATTACGAACCGAACTAACTAAGTTAATTCTAATCTATAAACTAAGAAGACAATAAAAATTGCTACGATTACTACGATGAAAACGAAGCAAAACAGCACACACGATTTTCTCAATTAATTTAACAATGAACAAGCAATGATCCACCGATTCCCGCAACACTCAATCTTCTCTGGATTATCTTGTAGTGATTTAACGAAAATTGTGATTCACCCATCAAAGGTATGAATTTCTACTTTCGTAGATAATTCGCCTATCAATCTTTTATCTTTCGATCTTAAAGATTAACGCTTTCATAACAAAGGTGTGAAATCTCTCAATTTAAGTAATCTAGATATTCAACCTAACAACTCTCGTTATTTTAGATCAAAAATCCAATCTTTAATATGGTGATCTAAGTTTAACAACGACTCTCGTCAAACGTTAAACATCAAATATGCAACGATCTCTCGATATAATTGCATAAAACGAATAAAGCATAATAAAGATACAACTTTTATTAAAACTTACAAGATAATCCAAATTAAATCGAGATGTGCTAAGAATCGGCTTCACAAGGCTTGTTCCAACGTGCTTTAGCTTCTCATCATCGTTTTATTACAACTTTATTTATACATACAAGCATATACATATACATACATAGACATATGCATACATAAATGGCCCAAAACTAAAAGAAAGAAGAAAGAAGCTTGTATGTATGCTTACATATAGATATACATAGACATATATGTATATATACATACACACATCTTCAATTCTTCAACAAAATGATAGAAAAAGTGGAGAAACTACATGGAGAAAGAGATGGACATGGAGGCCATGAGAGAGGGCGGCCAAGGCCTTTTTTAGGTGAATGGGTGGTGTTATGATGGATATGTTCTCCCCATGTATGGTGATGGATGTGTGTATATAATGGGAGGTGATATAAGGGAGGTATCATTTGGGGGAGGCTAGGAGGTTGTTATGTAGGCTTGGAGGTTGTTATGGAGGCTTGGGAGTAATGATGAGTTTGTTGGGGAGGCTTGGGAGTTTGTTAGGTAGGCTTGGGAGAGCAAATAAATATCTCCGGTTCGTCCGTTTTTTCAGCTGTTCGGAAAAAAAATCATAACTTGAGTTGTAGACCTCCGATTGATGTGATTCAAAATGCGTTGGAAAGCTCGTTTGAATATATACAACTTTCATCAAGACCTCGTCCCCTGAAAATGCCTCTAAGTCAGGTCAAATTTCCATCGAAAACAGGTTACGGTAGAAGCTCGTTGGACAAAATTGATCCCTTTAACTCGTAAACTCGTAGCATCTTCTTCTCTTCCTCAAAATCCATCTTTTAGGATTCCAAAACATGCCTTCTTCATCAAATATTCTCTTTGTCTCAAAATATTCTCTTTGTCCCCCAAATATTCTCTTTGTCCCCCAAATATTCTCTTTGTCCCCTCTTAGATTTTTCTTGCTTCAGTCAGGCAAAACTCTCGTCTCGTGATTCAGTCTTTAGTTCCGTCTCATGATAAATTTTATCTTTTTTACTCGAACACAAAAGCGAACCACGAGTATTTACGACAACAACAATTTTAATAAGATGCAGATATGTATACATACATATATATATATATATACATATATATCATCGAGTGAAAAAAAAAAAGCAAAGAAAAGCAAAGAAAAGACAAAGGGAATATATGGGGGCCCAAGGAATATTTTTATTCCTTTGAAGATATATATAAATATATGGATAGATAGATAACTACTACTTATACATTTTAGTAATTATGACTTGAGTTGATATAATAATGCTCAAAATCCGAACCTTATCATCTTTTAATCATTTTTAGATCGAAAATATGTATCTACAAGACATCAAAACATTGCAAAGTGTAATCACATATAAAACCAACGATAAAACACATAAATCAACCACTTTTGCAATTAAACCGTTTAAAACCTCACTTGCTCAATAAATCGATTAAACGCTCATTTTCTATGCAAATTATATAAATGTGGTGGAAATCATTATAAAATATATCATTAGAAATCGTATAAAATCACCCTTAACAACTCCCCCACACTTATCTTTTGCTCGTCCCGAGCAAAACAAAACAAGAATCAAGGCTCGAGAAAAGATAGACACCTCAAAGAAATATAACATATATTCAATAAATCGAGAGGTTCACCCTGGTGTGTGTGCATAGCCATAGAAAACTTCCACTAAGTCCAAACTTGAAAAATTCAAAGCAAACTAGCTAATACCCCCTTCAAGCTAGTAATAAATGATACTTATAAGATGTACCCTACAAAACGTGACATATCCTGAAAAGAATGATAGAATATATCTAGGGCCTTTCTGATATACTCGTGAGGATAATCCCTACAACATATCTCATCGGTTTATACTGGGATAAGGTATACGATAACTAAGTCTTTCACCGAATTCATACCACTTTCTTATGTAAGTTGATTTAACTAACTTTCTCATTTAAACGCACATCGATTGAGCTATTGCCCGTCATAGCGAGAATAGGATATTCGAGATATACCCTACCTTACTCAAATCATAAGGCGCTTTCTTCGACCGTATCGTGAGCTTTTGGTCATCATAGTGGTATAAGACATTCGAGATATGACCTACCGCACTCAAATCATCGACCGACTTCCGACACACAATTAATTCTATTTAACTCAACTTTTTTTTTAATTACAATAGTTACGCTTTACTTATCACATTCAAACCTAAGATATTCACAGTATAACATACTTTGGATCTAAACACAAACTATCATAATTGTCACGATACGTACGTTAGCACTAAGCACATGACTTATAAGATAATCAAAAATCACTAATCAAAAGGGGTATAGCTTTATATTCTAGCTCATCATTCACTATGGCTTGTGAAAAATATAATATCGGGTGAAACAACTAACCTACTAAACATACGGTATAAAGCATCAATGACTAAAAAAAAAAAAAAACCGAACAAAGATATGCATTGCTTACTCGGGACTAAACAAAAATTTGAAAAATTTAGCCCTTAGCATAGAATCAAAATAATTTAAGCAAATGGTAGATACACATAAACCAATCCCTCCCCCACACTTAAATCACAACGTGCCCTCAGGTTGTGCAGAATTAAAAAGAAAAAGAACACTTAGCTGATTGTAGTTCGAAAGTGGCAATTCCTGAAGTGGCCTAGAATCGACTCGAGAAATGCTCGATGAAAGCGATGAGATCGTGGACCATCCACCGGAAAAGCGAATTAAATGCGAATGAGCACAAATGCTATCACAAATATCCCGCACACTTGACAAACACGGAAATATCTCGGGACATGGGGAATATAACATATCGCACGAAAAAGTTTGATACAAGCACAGAAATAATCGCTCGGATGGAAAAATCACCATACAGGGAAAACATAGGACATCTAAGCATATACGTATCATAGAAGTATCATATGAGCATATATCATAATCAAGTCTAAATTCATTTTATTACACACGCTTTATTAAGGCGGAAACAGACTAGATCATAAAATGAAATGTATGAAAGAGTATTGAGTCTTTTATACCCGGATCCTCGAGGTTCAACGACTTTAAGTCTAAGAGATGATGCATTTGAACGTTTTACGTGTACTCCTCGGGATTTTCGGATAACCACCTAATCGTTCCCTTTAAAAGACATTCAAACATTCATCCTGATACTTGGTTGTGCTATGTGTTCAACTTCCATTATGATTATTCATTTCCACATATTCTACATTTCATTAAGACTAGTCGTATCCAAATTATCATTATTATTATTATTATTATTATTATTATTATTATTATTATCATCGGGCTGCCTCCCGACAAGCGCCTATCTTTAGTGTCTTTGGCTAGACACACTTAGCTCACTATCCATTATCAAACGGATACGTCCTTCTCGCATTGTTCTTCAACGAATATTCAGCATACGAGGCATCCAACTCCCCTTCATAGGAAATTAATGGAACCATGGCTCGAAGGACCTTTATGAAGTATCTTCCCAATAAAAGAAGAACGGGATTAGGGTGTTCCACTTCCCAGTTCATGATATAGTGATCAAGTGGGAAGATCACTTCTTTTACTCGCTTGTCCACAAACACTTCAACACTCTTCGGCTTCAGCGGCTCCTCGTATGTGACTTCCTCCGGGTGACTTATCTCTAATTTAGGCACCGTGTCCTCTATGTTCTCCAACATCGGGTGTATTTCTTCACCTTCTTGGTGATGAACATCTTCAAGCATCTCTAATGTCGGATCTTTCATAAGACAACCGTCTTCATCGTCACACCAAGTAGGAGGGAGGCTCGACACTTCTACTTCACTAAGTTGAATGTCGGATCCTAAATTCATAGCACTGGCCTCTTCTCTATCATAAGGAAGTGTGGGATCTAGGTCAGTGCATTGGTCTTGATTCAACTCAGTCTGAGCCCATTGCTCCATCTGCCTCTCAAGATTCGCAAGCATACCACGAAGGAGTTGGAAATTCTCATTGTTCTCCTTCTGATAGGATTCTATTCTAGCTTCAAGATCGTCCGATTGAGAGGGGCCTTGAGAGTTGTAAAAGTTTTGTGGAAAAGATTGGTCAGACCAACTTTGATTGGAGAAATTGATATTTTGGTCCTGACTGAAGTTCGGGTTTTGATAGAAATTTGGATTCTGAAAATTGAAACCCTGATTTGGAAAATTGCTGTGGCCAGAGAACTGATTGTTAAAACTCTGATATTGCTGGCCACTGAAAACGCTCTGTCCACCCATAGGACAGAAAGGAGAAGTATGTCCCACATTGTCACATAGCTGGCATATGACTGGACTGCACTGTCCTTGATTTTGGACAGCATTAACTTGATATGCAGAAGTGGAAAGAAGTTGACACTGGCCAACAGCATGGCCAGGTTGACAACATCTTTCACAGAACAGAACATGTGAGTTCTGAGGAAAAGACTGAGTCTGATTCATAGGATTGCGAAACATCATAAGAGCTGCCACCTGCTGCTGCAGCATGGCTATCTGACTTTGCTCATCCATGTCCTCAATCCTAGATAGAAGATTGTATGACCCCGTATTGACTTCGAGTTTTCAAAACCAGTTCGAACACCAACACCTAAATCACGAGGTTTCAGGATTTTTTTTTATTCCTTATGCTTCCGCAGAGTGGGATTCACCGAGAATCCATCACCCAACCTCGACGATTGAAACGTGTTCCTTGGTTCTTTAATTATTATAATTTTTTTTTTAGAAAAGATACAGAAACAGGAACAAAAACCTACCTACGAAAAACTTGATAACAAAAACTAGAAAAATTAATAAAACTAGACAACCGTACCGATTCCCCGGCAACGGCGCCAAAAACTTGTTTTTGGTTCCGTTGAGGGGAAAGCTACCTACGAAAAAACAAAACAGAACAACTTTAGAAAAATTAATAAAGAACCAGACGACCGTACCGATTCCCCGGCAACGGCGCCAAATTCGGATTTTATAGCAAAGCAAAACAAACAAGTAATAAATAAATCCGGTTTACCCCAAGTGCAGGGATCGTAGTATAGCGATTAAAAACCGGAGTCGATCCACAGGGAATCGAGGTTGGTCTAGTTCTTAATTTTTCTAAAAGTGTCACGAGAAATAAAAACTAAAAACGAAAACAAATAACTGGACAGAGGGTTGTCAATCCAAAGCCAGGAAAGATAATTACGAACCGAACTAACTAAGTTAATTCTAATCTATAAACTATGAAGACAATAAAAATTGCTACGATTACTACGATGAAAACGAAGCAAAACAGCACACACGATTTTCTCAATTAATTTAACAACGAACAAACAATGATCCACCGATTCCCGCAACACTCAATTTCTTCTCTGGATTATCTTGTAGTGATTTAACGAAAATTGTGATTCACCCATCAAAGGTATGAATTTTTGATGAAAGTTGTAGATATTCAAACGAGCTTTCCAACGCATTCTGAATCACGTCAATCGGAGGTCTACAACTCAAGTTATGATTTTTTTTTCCGAACAGCGGAAAAAATGGACGAACCGGAGATATTATTTTGCACTCCCTAGCCTCCCCAACAAACTCATCATTACTCCCAAGCCTACATAACAACCTCCTAGCCTCCCCCAAATACTACATTTTGTTTTGTTTGTTTTGCTTTGCTACAACCATTTCGAAACATAACACCACCCATTCACCTAAAAAAGGCCTTGGCCGCCCCTCTCATGGCCTCCATGTCCATCCCTTTCTCCATGTAGTTTCTCCACTTTTTTCTATCATTTTGTTGAAGAATTGAAGATGTGTGTATGTATATATACATATATGTCTATGTATATCTATATGTAAGCATACATACAAGCTTCTTTCTTCTTTCTTTTTAGTTTTGGGCCATATATGTATGCATATGTCTATGTATGTATATGTATATGCTTGTATGTATAAATAAAGTTGTAATAAAACGATGATGAGAAGCTAAAGCACGTTGGAACAAGCCTTGTGAAGCCGATTCTTAGCACATCTCGATTTCGAATTTGGATTATCTTGTAAGTTTTAATAAAAGTTGTATCTTTATTATGCTTTATTCGTTTTTATGCAATTATATCGAGAGATCGTTGCATATTTGATGTTTAACGTTTGACGAGAGTCGTTGTTAAACTTAGATCACCATATTAAAGATTGGATTTTTGATCTAAAATAACGAGAGTTGTTAGGTTGAATATCTAGATTACGAAATTGAGAGATTTCACACCTTTGTTATGAAAGCGTTAATCTGGTTGTGATGAGAGATAAATTTATGATCATTATTATGACATTTCGCCCCTCTTCTGATACCATTTTGAGCATTTATGTATCAAATCAAGTCATAAATACTAAGTTTTATCAAAATGTATAAGTAGTAATTATTATATAAATTATTGTGTTTTTATTATATTTTTATAGATTTAATAATCGGATTTGTCGTGTTGAAAATTACTATATTTTATAAAGGTTTTATTTACCGCTAGTATGATAGATCTAAAAATATCATGACTAGAGATCGTAATATTAACTCGAAAAGAGTCGATAAAATTCAACGCAGCTTTACTGAACTTTTGTTGTCGATTTACTCGCGGTTCGTTTCTTTGTGTTCGGGTAAAAAAGATAAGATTTATCATGGAGACGGGCCCAAGAATGAATGACGAAACGAGTTATGCCTGGATCGAGTGGATTCGCCAACACCACAAAATAAATATCTTGGATATTTTCTCGAAATATTCCAAGCGTATTCCTGGATATTTATTTGATCACAAAATAAATATCCTTGATATTTTGCTCACCAAACTTGGAGCCCAAGCCCATAAAAATATCCCACGTTACGACACACGAGGTATTTTGAAGGATGGAAGAATATGCCACAAGCTTACAAGTTCAACGGGTCGGTTTTCCTACGTCTTATACCGTAAAATATCTTCAACGAATATGCGACCCAACTTAGACGCATTTTCAGGGAAGAGTCCTTGATGAAAGTTGTAGATCTTCAAATAAGCTTTCCAACGCACTTTGAATCACGTCAATCGGAGGTCTACAACTCAAGTTATGATTTTTATACCAAAACTCGGTTCAAACCCAACTTTGGACTCGGTTCGAATATTTTGCCTATAAATACCCCCCATCCTTAGCATAATTCCTTGCCCCTTCTTGGCCTCTTCCATGGCCAAGATCTCCTCTTCTTCCATCTCCTTTCTCTCTTTTTCTTGTTTTCATTTTGGGCCCGTATATGTATACATATGTCGATGTATGTATATATATATGTATATGTTTGAATAAATAAAAGTAGTAATGTTGTAATGCTCGAGAAAATTATCGAAGGAAAATGCTTTAGGAAAAGTTGCTATTTTCAAGAATACAACTTAGATCTGAAGTAAACGGGTAATTTTATTGAGTTTTAATTTTTGTTGTTCTATATAATTATATCTATCTATATATATATGTGAGAATTTGATAAGTGTTTGGATCGAAAGGCTAAATTTGGTTGTAATAGAATTTTGTCATCTTGATGAAAATGCTATTATGGAAAACTTCCACCCGTTTAATCCATGACATTTTGACAGAATCGATATATATATCTATGTATAACTAAAAATATATCTAGCCAAGATATGAATCAATTAGTTAATCTTTTGGTAAATCGAATGATCGACTCTGTAATAATGATTAAAACCGATTATAATGAATCTCTTTCTATTTGAACGTAATCTAATGAATTAACAACTCACGATTAGAATACGAGATCGTAATAGAAAGACCGAGGGTAAAATTGGCCGAGTGAAAACGTGACAACGGAATCCGATTTCCTATTCGAAGCGATTTGTCCTAGAAAAACAAATCTTATTAAAATTGTGCTCAAGATCGTATTACGTTAATTTATCTGCTTTTAATCGAAATTCAAACATTGCTCGTATGACAAAACGGGAGTGACCTATGCTTTGGATGACATTGGACGCTTGATGAGACATATGACAATTTCATACGCCAAAGTGTGAGAGGAGTTGTCTAGCTTAGAGTACACCGATTCATATATAATTTACACCTTGAATAAAGGAAGATCTGCTCTCATTTATTTTTACTAAAAGATATTGATTCAAGAAAGTATTCTTGGCTAGATCCAAAAATATATATAATATTAGTATTTATTTGTTTTATTTTCTGCTTTACTAACATCTAACTCTAACATCTAACTAATCTAACTATCTAACCCGAGGAAACTGATAAAACCTGCGACTTAGATCGAGTTAATAATAGCTTCTTGGTGTTTAACCCCACTTAAAAGAATTACCATGTTTTCCCTCGAGGAATACGACTGACTCACCGACTAGCACTACAATTTGACCCGGTACACTTGCCGGTTAGGATCTGATAGCCTAGGTAATGTCCGTCGACTTTTTGGCGCCGCTTTCCAAGGTTAGGTTTAGGTCACAGATTTTGGCGCCACAGGGAAAACGTCGCTAATTTCTTTCTTTGTGTCTAGGGTTACTACTTGTATTAGCTCAAAATTCTCGTGGATAAGTCAACACTCTTCTTATCTCATTTCTTTTTTATTTTCCGTTGGTATCTACCTTCTTTTTTTAGTTACCAATTTTATTCTTCTATAAAATTCGAGCATTTTCTATTTTTGTTAGTTGATGACCGTAAGTGGTAAGACCCCACTCAATCCTTATAAACCTGATTTAAACACTAAAGCGATTAAGAGTAGAGTGTAAACGCGGTCATATCGGTCGAGAAATCGACCAAGTATCATCTTCAAATCGAAATACGAGAATGATCAAATCGATAATGAAACACCGAACAAGGGCTTGATCATGCCCAAGGGAATAGAAATAATCACAATCGGAATAAGCATAATCACCCACCAAACCCGAGACTTATTTGTGATCGGACCGTAGAAGGTACCGATTAATAATCCAATTCGTTTACCCAATAAAGGAGCAAATAATTTCAAATAAAATCTCATCTTTTTTATTTAATTGACACAAGAGCCCAATTTCTAGGAGAAGATGATGAGGATCCACATCATCACCTCTATCTTTTCAAGAATTGTGTAATACAAACCAAAAGTCATGGTGCTCATCGGGAATTAACGAGGATGTCTATGTTTCCTTTTTCTTTAAAAGGAAGAGCACGAGATTGGTTTTGTCACTTCCACATCATTCATTGACTAGTTGGGAGGAGATTCAATCCGAGTTCTTAAAGCAATATTTTACTCCTGTAGAAAATTGGAATTAATAGTCAAATTGCCAACTTTAAACAAGGATCGAAGAAATGCTTGGGAATGCTTGGGAAAGATTTAAAAGCTACTAAGAGCTTGTCCCGATCATGGTTATTCCTTAGATATGCAAATTCAACTTTTACGTCAGTAAATTAAGAAAAGACTCACGTGCAGATGTAGATCATGCATGTGGTGGTTCGTTAATGATGAGTGAAGCTCGATATAGCTTACGATGCTATAGAAAAGATTTCCAAAAATAACGAATGTGGGAAACCGGTTCTAGCACAAGAAAAGTAGCATTTGCAGGAGAATATACATCGAATACGGAAGTTCTAGCACACTTGGAGAATTTGAGTAGGAAATTTGACGGCTTATTAGCTAGTAAACCTTTAAACTCGAAAAATATCATACCGAATGACTACTCAAATCATGATAATGTGTCATTAGGGATAGAAGAACCGTAAGGATATTCAAGGGAAAAGGTGAGTTTTTACAACAAAGATAGAATTTGAACAATGCGTATTCAAACTCGTTTAATGCTTTTAGAAGAGATCACCCTACTTTTCGTTGGTCCAAAACCCCTAGTAAGCCAAGACAACCACCGTATCCGGCTCAATATAAGAATCCATATCAAGGTTATCAAGGAGATACCACGAATCAAAATCTACAATCATTACCTAAACCGTATCCACAACATACCACTCAAAGCATACCAAGAACTCGTAGTTCAACTCAACTTTGAAGGAGTTAACAAATGGGAGAAATTAATGGAAAATCGATAGGTATGATATCTACTCAAGCTCAAAATATGGAAATTATGATAACTTCTATAGAGTGCAGTCACTAAGGATATGAGTACGTTGAAAACATATATGAGTGGACATGATACGAGAATAAGAATTATAGAAGCTTCATTGAGGAATCTGAATATCACTTGAGTAGAGAAGTAGAACGTAAAAACAAGATGAAACCCTCGGAAGGATTGCCAAGTAATATCGAAAGAAATTTGAGTGGGGTAAATGCTGTTATTACCAGAAGTGGAAGGATCTGTGGAAGTAATGGATTAGAAAAATTCGGGAATAATGAAGTAGATGATGATTTAGATGGTAAATATAAGAAGAATATGGAATCTAAAGGGCCATTTCAAACCGAACCTTATCCGGCTCAACCTAAATTCACATCGGTTCAACTCCGGAAGGGCATCACCACATCCACCGCATATTTTGAAGAAAAAGGTCTTGAATGATGACACACTATGTCTTCAAAAGGCACAATCATTCAAGGAAGCTTTACCATCTTCATCTAACGACAAGGGAAAGGGAGGTATTCATTCTAACCCTACTGATCTTGAATTACTCCCCCATTCCCCGAGAAATGAAATGAAAAAGATGAAGTTGGATAATAAGTATGCATGTTTTCTTGACACTTTTCGGCACTTAACTATTAATACCCCTTTCATCGATGTTTGTAAGGGAGAGCTTAGTTTGGGAGTGAATGATGAGCGCGTTATCTTCAACATTTACAATTCATTGAAATATCCATACATTACACTAGAATCTAGTTCTTGTGTAGACACTTTGTGTTCTCTTGTGGTGGATCGTACTAACACGCAGGTAACTGGAGAAGATGACTCCAGTAATAATGTGAAAGCTCGTAAACCCAAAGCTCGAAAATCAAAGGAAAAGGTCAAGAACCGTTGGATTCGACGGCATTCGTCTAACATATGTTGGAAAGCAGTATTGATAAAAAAGACGGATGCGGTGCGTGAGGATGACCCACCACCAGTACATTAGAAAACTAAAGCACGATAAAGTCTGGCTATAGACTATAAATGTAGTCAATGACGGGTACTATCCTTCCTTTTTACTCCTTAAGCATTTATTTTTAGTGGATTATGTGCTTAATTGTTACGTGCTTTTGTGAGTAATTGTTAGAAGTATCCCGTTTTGTTTAGTATATTATATTAGTTAATCATTATCATTTTGGTCGAGCGAACGACGTTAACCAAAAGCGCTACCGGGAGGCAGCCCGTAAAAATGTTAAATATAATAATTACTCATACTTTGGATGATACTTTGCTAATACTTAGGATTGATTTTCATTTTGTTTCACCAAGTCTTAGGATGAATGTTTGAATGACATTAAACGGGAACGATTAGGTGGTTATCCGAAAATCCCGATGGAAATCAAAGAGAAAATTCAAATGCATCATTTCTTGGACTTAGGTTGTTAGAACGATTTGAAATAACCCTTGAGGATCTGGGTATAAAAGACTCAGAGTTAATACTTTGCCATACATTTCATATCATGATCTAGTCTGTTTTAAATTTCAAATAATGTGTGACATGTATTAGTTCAACTACTGTGGAATATTGTGTGTTTTAAATCAATAAAAGTTTATGTGGTGTGTTTATCTACCCTTTTGCATTACACTGTCACACTCCACACACTTTTATTTCATTTGCACACACAACGGTCATAACTTTGACCCACCCGCCCACCCTTTTTTATCATCCGAGTATTTGTTTTGACTTGTTTTAGTGCACCATTGCTTTCCCAACAACTTATTTACACTCACTTTACATTGAGGACAATGTAAGTTCGTAAGTGGGGAGTGGAGTCGTTGGTCTAGCAATGGAATTAATGTTTATTTTGTATCAATAAATCCTTTAGTTTTCGATCTTTTTCGAGCATTATTTAGTTGATTAAAATAAATTGTATAAGGTATATATTTCATGGATTTGAAGATGTAATGATCAATTTGGATGTGTATAACCAACGTGAACCGTAAGTGCATTGTAATTCCAAATATATTTGTGTAACATGAATTCCTTCACGTAAGCCTTTGATATTGAAACGAAAATTTTAAACTGTATCCATTCAGTATCCTAGTGGTTATTCTATAGAAAATTGCAGTAACTTAGTACCTAATTTTTGAACGTGTAATCGTGAATATCGAAGGTTTGAATGTGATAAAAAGGATATAAGTTAAGTGGAATGAAAGGAAGAATACCAAAATAAAGATGAACTATATATATGTTGGTTGTAGCTACCAATGATTTGAGTGCGTGTGGGCGTTATCACGAAACGTCCTATATCACTATGAGGTTTAAAAGCTCCCCATCGCTGATGATAGTAGTCCACTAGGGTGTTATCACGAAACGCCCTATTGCTTTGGGAATGAAGGCATATGCTACACATGTGAAATTAAGTTCATCAAAGAAAAAAAAAAAAGCATGGTTGAAAACTTAGTTATCTTCCTCGACTATCCCCAGTATAAACCGAATGATATGCTTTAGGGATTATCCTAATAAGTACACGGAGAACTTTGTGTGGAATCATTATTCTGCTTATACCTAGGAAAGTCATTAGGATTGTCTCGAATGGATATTTGTGCGTTTGCTTGAATTATTCAAGAGAGGATAGTGGAAATTGAAAAGGCTTGACACACACACACTCATATATACATTTATATTAAGGTTAAAGCCTGGTTGTAATTCTAATGGTTGTATTATCTGGTTGTCCCTTATATCTTATATCTTCATGAATTTATCTCTTATTCATTTTGTTTTATCGCTTGTTTTGCTCGAGGACGACCAAAAGCTAAGTGGGGGGTTGTGATGAGAGATAAATTTATGATCATTATTATGACATTTCGCCCCACTTCTGATACCATTTTGAGCATTTATGTATCAAATCAAGTCATAAATACTAAGTTTTATCAAAATGTATAAGTAGTAATTATTATATAAATTATTGTGTTTTTATTATATTTTTATAGATTTAATAATCGGACTGTCGTGTTGAAAATTACTATATTTTATAAAGGTTTTATTTACCGCTAGTATGATAGATCTAAAAATATCATGACTAGAGATCGTAATATTAACCTCGAAAGAGTCGATAAAATTCAACGCAGCTTGACTTAACTTTTGTTGTCGATTTACTCGCGTTCGCTTTCTTTGTGTTCGTAAAAAAATATAAGATTTATCATGGAGACGGAATCAAGAATGAATGACGAAAACGAGAGTTATGCCTGATCGAGTGGATTCGCCAACACCACAAAATAAATATCTTGGATATTTTAGGAATATTCCAAGTATATTCCTTGATATTTATTTGATCACAAAATAAATATCCTTGATATTTTGCTCACCAAACTTGGAGCCCAAGCCCATAAAAATATCCCACGTTACGACACGAGGTATTTTGAAGGATGGAAGAATAAGCCACAAGCTTACAAGTTCAACGGGTCGGTTTTTCTACGTACTTATACCGTAAAATATCTTCAACGAATATGCGACCCAACTTAGAGGCACTTTCAGGGGAAGAGTCCTTGAAGAAAGTTGTAGATCTTCAAATAAGCTTTCCAACGCACTTTGAATCACGTCAATCGGAGGTCTACAACTCAAGTTATGATTTTTATACCAAAACTCGGTTCAAACCCAGCTTTGGACTCGGTTCGAATATTTTGCCTATAAATACCCCCCATCCTTAGCATAATTCCTTGCCCCTTCTTGGCCTCTTCCATGGCCAAGATCTCCTCTTCTTCCATCTCCTTTCTCTCTTTTTCTTGTTTTCATTTTGGGCCCGTATATGTATACATATGTCGATGTATGTATATATATATGTATATGTTTGAATAAATAAAAGTAGTAATGTTGTAATGCTCGAGAAAATTATCGAAGGAAAATGCTTTAGGAAAAGTTGCTATTTTAAGAATACAACTTAGATCTGAAGTAAACGGGTAATTTTATTGAGTTTTACTTTTGTTGTTCTATATAATTATATCTATCTATATATATATGTGAGAATTTGATAAGTGTTTGGATCAAAAGGCTAAATTTGGTTGTAATAGAATTTTGTCATCTTGACAAGGCTATTATGGAAAACTTCCACCCGTTAATCCATGACATTTTGATGAAATCTGATATATATATCTATGTATAACTAAAAATATATCTAGCCAAGATATGAATCAATTAGTTAATCTTTTGGTAAAATGAATGATCGACTCGTAATAATGATTAAAACCGATTATAATGAATCTCTTTCTATTTGAACGTAATCTAATGAATTAACAACTCACGATTAGAATACGAGATCGTAATAGAAAGACCGGAGGGTAAAATTGGCCGAGTGAAAGCGTGACAACGGAATCCGATTTCCTACCGAAGGCGATTTGTCCTAGAAAAACAAATCTTATTAAAATTGTGCTCAAGATCGTATTACGTTAATTTATCTGTTTTAATCGAAATTAAACATTGCTCGTATGACAAAACAGAGTGAGTGACTATGCTTTGGATGACATTGGACGATTGATGAGACATATGACAATTTCATACGCTCGTGTGAGGAGGAGTTGTCTAGCTTAGAGTACACCGATTCATATATAATTTACACCTTGAATAAAGGAAGATCTGTCTCATTTATTTCTACTAAAAGATATTGATTCAGTAAAGTATTCTTGGCTAGATCCAAAAATATATATAATATTAGTATTTATTTGTTTTATTTTCTGTTTTACTAACATCTAACTCTAACATCTAACTAATCTAACTATCTAACCCGAGGAAACTGATAAACCTGCGACTTAGATCGAGTTAATAATAGCTTCTTGGTGTTTAACCCCACTTAAAAGAATTACCATGTTTTCCCTGAGGAATACGACCTGACTCACCGCACTAGCACTACAATTTGACCCGGTACACTTGCCGGTTAGGATCTCAGTATAGCCTAGGTAATGTCCGTCAGCTTTTTGGCGCCGTTTCCAAGGTTAGGTTTAGGTCTGTCAGTACCTCATCAGTAAAGTCAAGTTCATCTTTAGTTTCTTCATTTTTTCTATCTAAATCATTTTCTACTTCATTATTCCCGAAGTTTTCTACTCCATTACTATCGTAGAGTTTCCTACTTCTCGTGAATTACAACATTTACCTCTCTTGGGTTTCTTTCAAGATTACTTGGTAATCCTCCGGAGGTCTACCACTGTTACGTTCACCTTCCCTACTCAAATGATCTTCCATATTCCTTAATGAAGCTTCTATCGTTCTCATTCGGTATCATGTCCACTCATAGATGTTTTCATTGAACTCATATCCTTAACTTGATCGAACCTATAGAAGTCATCATTGTTTCCATATTCTTAGCTTGAGTAGATACTACACCCATCATATTTTCCATCGCTTTTCCCATTTTTCAACCCCTTCGCAGTTGAGTTGAACTTTGAGTTACTGGTATACTTTGAGTGGTATGTGAGGATAGGATCTTGGTAATGATTGTAAATTCTGATTAGATGTATTTCCTTGATAAACTTGATTATTATTCATATTCTTATACTGAACTGGATACGGCGGTTGTCCTGGCTTACTAGGGTTTTCAGACCATCTAAAAGTTGGGTGATCTCTTCTAATAGCATTAAACGAGTTTGAATATGCATTGTTCAAATTCCTATGTTGCTGAAGAAAACTCACCTTCTCTCTTGAATATCCTGTTGGTTCTTCTATCCCTAATGACACATTATCATGATTTGAGTATTCGGGGCATGGCATCTGTTTTCTGAATTTTGATTCTTACCTTGTTGTAATCCATCAAACTTTCTACTCAAATTCTCCAAATGTGCTAGAACTTCCGTGTTTGACGTACATTCTCCTCGCAAAAAGCTACTTTTCTAGTGCTAGAACCGGTTTCCCACATTCTCGTTATTTTTGGAAATCTTTTCTATAGCCTCAGAAAGCTGCTTGAGCTTCACTCATCATTAATCGAACCACCACATGCATGATCTACATCTCGCACGTGAATCTTTCCTTAATTTACGACGTAAAAGTTGAATTTGCATATCTAAAGAATAACCATGATCGGGACAAGCTCTTAACAATTTTTTAAACCTTTCCCATGCATTCCCAAGTGTTTCTTCAGATCCTTGTCTAAAATTAGCAACCTCGACTTTTAATTCCAAATTCCGTCCTGAGTGAAATATTGTTTCGTAAATTCAGTTTGAATATCCTCCCAACTAGTTAACGAGTGGTGTGGAAGAGACATAAACCAATCTCGGCTCTTCCTTTTAAAGAAAAAGGAAACATAGTCATCCTCGTTAATTCCTTATGAGCACTTTGACTTTTGGTCAGATTGCACAGCTTCTTCAAATGTGATAGAGATGATGATGTGGATCTTCATCATCTTCTCCTAAAATTGGGCTCTTGCGTCAATTAAACCAAAAATATGAGATTTCATTTCAAATTATTCGCTCCTTCATTAGGTAAAAGTATGGGATTATTAGTCCGGTTTCTCCTAACAGCTTTGATCACGATAGGTCTCTTGGGTTTGGTGGATTGTTACGATTATTCCGGTTCCGATCTTGATTGTTCCTATTATTATTGTTCGATTATTATTAGGGTTAACAGGGTTTTGGCCATGCCCTAAAGCATGATCTAGCCTCTGCTCGCTTGTTTCATCACTAGTTTCACCATTTCTTTATTTTTATTAGAAGATGATTCCGTTGGAGATTTTCCAAGGAGTCCTAAGTGGTTTGATCACGCTTACTCTCTATCCGCAAATCGCTTTCGTAAGCGTTTATATCAGGCTTATAAGGAGTAAGTGAGGCTTTACCGCTTCTGGTCATCAACTAACGAAAATAGAAAAATGCTCGAGTTTTAAAGAAGAAGAAAATTGGTACTAAAAGAAAGTAGATACCAACGAAAAATAAAAAAGAAATGTGATAAGAAGAGTGTTGGTTTATCCTCGAGAATTTTTAAGCTAATACAAGTAGTAACCATAGACACAAAAAAAGAAATTAGCGACTTTGTTTCCCGGCAACGGCGCCGGAAAGTCGACACCGCTTAAACTGGCCTTAGAAACGGCGTCCAAGAAAGGGACAGACCTTTTCTAGGTTAGACGGATCCTAACCGGCAAATGTACCGGGTTAAACTCAGTAGTGATAAAGTGGTGAGTCGTGTCGAATCCTCGTGGAAAAAGTGGTAATTCTTTTAAGTGTGGTTAAACACCAAAGAGCTGCTATTAACTCGATCTAAACCGCAATTTTATAACATGAGATTACTACTACTCTAACCAACATAAAATAAATGCGTAATTTAAAAGTTATTCTAATATAATATATATAGATATATAAATATATATAGATGTACATAAATAGTAAAATATATATATATATATAAATATATAGATACCAATATATAGTTTATAGATTAGACTAGCCAAAGTATATGTAATCAATTTATTCGATCTTTCAATTAATAGAATGTGTTCGATCTTCCTTTTATTAGGTCCAATTGAGTAAATGAAACGGTGTACTCTAATGTCAACAATTCCTCCTCACACGAGCGTATGAAATTGTCATATGTCAAATTGTCATCACCCAATGTCCACAACGCCCCATGCTAAACTTAGTTAGTCAAAACAGTAATGAGTACAAATCTACCCCGGATAAAAGAGGTGATTCCATTTGTCGATGGCGATGTTATTCAAGAGGCTCCGGTTGTCAAGCGGATCGATTTAATACAAACGGTGTAGTTTCAATTAAACTGTGATTTTAACATTATTAAGATCTCGAGTACAAAATTAATAAGATTTGTTTTACTAGGACAAATCGCCCCGGTAGGAAATAGGATTCCGTTAATCGACGGCCAATTTTACCTCCGGTTTTTCTATTTTTACTCATATCCCGACTTCTCCGGTCGGTTCATCGTCAGTTATATGTGGTATTCATCATGATTGATTACGCCATTCGAATATGTTATCATTACGTGGCGAAATAGAAAAAGATTCATTTTAACTCAATTTTAATCACTTTTATTTTAACATCATTCTTTTAACGAAAAGATCGAAATAATACGATTACATAACTTTGGCTAGTTATTAGATTTAGCCTAATAACATTATAAAAACTAAAAAGAAGAAAATAACAAACATAAACATAATTATTATAGAAATTACCCGATTACAACTGCTGACTCAGAAATCGTCTTTTTCCGGACATTCAACGATTTCAGCAACACCGAACCTTCGAGAATTTCCCGAGCATTACTACGATACTACTACTACATTATTTATTTTGGCATAAGGCCTATTTACAAACTAAAGAAAAGAAAAGAAAAAGAGAAAGAACTGAAGGAATCTGAAGTAGAGATTGATTCAGGGAACAAATTAAAAGAAAAAATTCAAGAACCTGAAACATGGCGATCAAGTAATACTCAAAAGTTTAAGGATAAAGGAAAAGAGAGAATGACTTCGAAACCAAAGGTTATAGATTTAGAGTCTTTACCTTTTCCACCTAAAAATCAAATTAAAAAGATTAAGACTGATCAGAAGTATGCTCGTTTCCTTGATACTTTTCGTCATATTCATGTTAATATCCCTGTTATCGAAGCTCTGATAAATATGCCTGCCTATGGAAAGTTTTTGAAAGATATACTATCAAATAAGAAAAAATTAGAGGAATATGAGAATATATGCCTAAATGAAGAATGTTCTGCAATTTTGCAAAGATAAGTTACCACCTAAACCGAAAGATCCTGGAAGTTTTACGATTCCATGTGAAATTGGAGGATTTACTGCTTAAGAAGGTCTTATGTGATCTTGGAGCTAGTATAAATCTCATGTCTTATGAGGATTATAGAAAGCTAGGCATAGGAAAGCTTACTAAGATCGAAATGACTCTGCAAATGGCGGATAGATCGATTAAGTACCCTAAAGGAATTATTGAGGACATATTGGTTAAGGTAGACAAGTTCTATTTTCCAAGAGACTTTGTAGTTATGGAAATGGAAGAAGGATTTTCAGCGCCACTTATCTTAGGGCGTCCATTTCTAGCTACAGGAGAACTTTAATCGATGTTCGTAAAGGAGAATTAATTTTGAGAGTCAATGAAGATGAAGTTGCTTTCAATATTTTCAAAGCTATGAACCATCAATATACATCACGTAATCATGTTCTTTTATAGAAGATATTCATTACATCTATGATAATCGATTACCAACTTTTGAAGACAGATTAGAAGAATGCTTAACTCGTCTATCTATAAAGAAGATGAGGAAGACATTGAAATGAAAGAGATAATCCTTTCTGCAGACAAAGGCAGTTTTACTTTTAAACCACCATGGCATTAGTATTTGGAGTTAGAACTAGAAGGACCAGTTCTTAAATCGTCAATAGAAGATCCGCCTAAGAATCTGGAATTGAAACCGTTACCTTTAAATCTGAAATATGCTTTTCTTGAAATTGATAATCTTTTACCAGTTATTATTTCATCAACTTTAACTGAGCAACAAGAAGGTCAATTACTTAGAATGTTGAGAAAGCATAAGAAAGCTTTTGGATGGACAGTTGCCGATATTCGAGGTATTAGCCCTGAGATATGTGTTCATAAGATAATTCTAAAAGAAGATGCTAAACCTTGTATTCAACCGCAACGCCGCCTCAACCCGAATTTGCAGTTAATCGTTAAGAAAGAGGTTATTAAGCTATTAGAAATGGGAATAATCTTTCCTATATCGGATAGTGAATGGGTAAGTCCAACTCAAGTTGTACCAAAGAAAGGAGGTTTCAAAGTGAAAGAGAATGATAAGAATGAATGGATCCCAACAAGGGAAATTACAGGATATCGAATGTGCATTGATTTTAGAAAACTGAATGATCATACTAAGAAAGATCATCATCCACTTCCATTCATAGTGCAAATGTTGGAGCGTTTAAGTGGACATAAGTATTACTGTTTCTTAGATGGTTATTCAGGTTATTTACAGATATTCATTGCAGCAGGAGATAGGGGAAGACTACTTTCACTTGTCCTTATGGAACTTTTGCATATAAAAGAATGCCGCTTGGTTTATGTAATGCTCTGCTACATTTCAAAGATGTATGATGTCTATATTTTCGATATGGTTGAGAAATTCTTAGAAATTTTTATGGATGACTTTAGTGTTTACGGAGACTCTTTTAATGGTCTGTTTGTTACACTTAGAACGAGTGTTACATTTGTGAGGATACCAATTTAGTGCTTAACGGGAAAAATGTCATTTGATGGTATCGTAAGAATTGTACTAGGTCATAGAATCTCTCGAAGTAGGAATTGAAGTTGATAAAGCTAAAGTCGAGGTAATCGAAAAATGCCTCCACCAGCTTAATCTAAGGACTCTAAGAGGATTTCTTGGACATGCAGAGGATTTTATAGGAGATTTATTGCAGATTTTTCAAAGATAGCAAAACCTCTAAGTCATTTGCTTGAAAAAGAAGTACCTTTTAATTTTGATAGTAAATGTATGGAAGCATTTAAGACCCCGAAAAGCGAAGTTGATTATCGCACCAAAGATTGGTAGCACCAGGTCGGGATTTACCTTTTGAGATTATGTGTGATGCAAGCGGTTTAGTTTGTAGGGAGTCATTTTTAGGTCAAAGGTATAATAGAATTCTCAAAGCTATTTACTATGCATCTCATACGTTAAATGCAAACTCAATCGAACTATGCAACTACGAGAAAAGAAACTCTGTAATGTGATTTTTGCCTTAGATAAGTTTAGATCATATATTGTTGGCTCTAAGGTAATAGTTTATACGCACCATTCAAAGATTGAAATATTTAATGAGTAAGAAAGATGCAAAACCACGTCTTCTTAGATGGATTCTTCTACTTCAAGAATTTGATATTGAAATTAAAGATAAAAAGGAAGTGAGAATGTAGTAGCGGATCATCTAAGTAGAATGGAAATCGAGGAAAGAAATAGGAAATGAAATTAAAGATTCATTTCTGATGAACAACTCGCTTAGAATCGATATGCCTTCAACCATGCAATTATTAAAGAAAAGAATTCCTTCTAAGGAAAATTCACCTTGGTTTGGAGATATCATTAACTACTTAACTTTGTGATTACATTCCGTCTCATTGGACTTGGCAATGAAAAAAAGTTGTTTCTGACTTAAAATTTTATTACCGGGAGGAACCAGATCTTTTTCGTAAATGTTCGGATGGAATAATCGTAAAATGTGTGCCTGATAATGAAATTTTAAGTGTTTTATCTTTTGTCATGATCGTGAGGCGAGAGGTCATCATGGAGGTTGGAAAACTGCTTTTAAAGTCTTGCAATGTGGTTTTTATTTGCCTACACTTTATAGAGATGCATATACATATGTTAAATCTTGTGAATCATGTCAAAAATGGGGAAATATATCGAAAAAACATGAAATGCCTATGCAACCTATTTTAGAATGTGAGTTATTTGATGTTTGGGGTATAGATTTCATGGGACCTTTCCCTATATCGTTTGGAAAAAGATTTATTCTTGTAATGGTAGATTATGTTTCGAAATGGGTAGAAGCTGAAGCTCTTCCCACTAATGATACCAAGGTTGTCATACGATTCCTTAAAAAGAACATATTCACTAGATATGGCATTCCAAGGGCGATCATTAGTGATAGAGGTTCACACTTTTGCAATCGACCATTTACTAAGTTAATTGAAAAATATGGTGTAACGCATAAGTTAGGAACACCTTATCATCCGCAAACCAGGTGGTCGTGGGTAGGTGTCGAATAGAGAGATTAAAAGATCATAGAAAAACAAAGGATTCAAACCGTAAAAGCGGGCGCTTAGACTAGATGATGCGTTATGGGCATACGAATGCGCCTTTTAAAACTCCGATTGGTGTTCTCCTACAAATTAGTCTTTGGTAAATCTTGTCATCTCCCAAGAGAGTTAGAACACCGAGCCTTCTCGGGCTATTAGATTTACAATTTCGATCCTAAGGTCATCGGTGATCATAGACTACTTCGATTAATGAAATTAGAAGAATTTCGCCTTGATTCATATGAAAATGCTCGAATCTACAAGGAACGCACGAAATCCTTCCATGATAAGAGAATCTATAGTCGTGAGTTCCATGTAGGTGATCGAGTGTTATTGTACAATTCACGTTTAAAGTTGTTTCCAGGAAAGCTTAAATCAAGATGGACCCATTTAAAGTAACACGAGTTTATAAATCTGAGTCGTTGAACTAATCATGGAATACAACTTTTATAGCCAATGGTCACAGGGTGAAGCTATTTCTGGAAGGTGAAGAAGTCTCTCTCATAAATGAAGTGATGTTGCTGATCGACCCTCCGAAAGACTAAAAAGCAGTTCTTGAAAAGCTGAAAGTATCAAATTACCAGGTTTTATCTTTACTTTTATATGTCTAAACTAGTTTCGTCTTTTACCGGATAGACGTAAAAGAACTGGATGTCTTTTTTATAGATTAGAGTTTTTTTTTGCTTTTGAAGTTTGGTTTTAATAGAGATATCGCCTTTACTATAGAAGCCTTAGTTTTTGGAAAGAACAAGCAATTGTTGAGAGAAAAAAATTGAAAGAAGTTTGTAATGAGTACGTCGAGAAGCTCGATAAAGAGAAGGGCTAAGTTTTTAAGGAAGTGCGAGAATGTGGGAAAGATTGAACACAAGTGGGCAATGTGGGAAAAATATAACTCAATCTCAAAATGAGTGTTTGAATGTAATTAAGAAGGGAACGATTAGGTGGTTAACCGAAAATCCCGATGGACTTCCAAGACTTAATTCAAACGCTACGTTTCTAGGATTTAGTTTGCTTGAACGGCATGTTAGAAATCTGGAGTTTGTAGAAATTGAAGAATTAGAAACCCCGTAAGTTCAAGTCTTTTATTGCTTTTAGTTTTATAAAATTTTTGCATAACTTTGAAAATTTTATAAAATTGGATCTTTATAAAATTAAGGAGTTTTATAAAAGTTTTATAAAAAGTTTTTTAAGTTTTTATATATTTTATAAGAATTAATAGAAATTTATTGAATTTTTATAAACTTTTGAATAAGTTTTATAAAGATTTTATAAATTTTGAGAAATTGTTATAAAATTTATAAATTTTATTTTCTATTTTTATTAAGTTTTTATTGAGTTTTATAAGTTTTATATCAAAAAAAATTAAAAAATTAAAAAATTTCGAAAAAATCATAAAAATTTCACACGGACCGATCCGGCCCTTACACCGGACCGATCCGGGTTCGAGTTAACCTAAAAAGACGGGATCTTTTCTTCTTCTTCATTTCTCCTCTTTTCTTTTCAGCAGCCGCACCACCACCTCCACCCCCAAAAATTTTCTTTTTCTCTTCAAAATACAAATTACACTAAACCATTACATATATTCTTCCTCTTTACTCTCCTCTCTTCACCACAAGTGAAAAATTTGAAAAAGATCGAACACAAGCTCCATTTCATCCCGGTGGCTTATACGACTTTTCCGGCCATTTTTCACCGTTTTGTTCATTATAAGGTATAATTTGTTTACTCTATTTATCAATTTCATGATTTTTGTAATTTTTTTTCAACTATTTTGATTTTTAAGTGTGTTGTGACATTTTATTTGTGTTGTTTTTGTTTGTGTTTTATTATTATTATTATTATTCCAAAATTCGTAGAATGGCCTCATCTAGTCGCAAAATCTCTAAGAAACGAAAGCCTAATATTCCAATAGAAGGACCATCGTAGGTCTTAAAGATTTAACACCGAAGAAGAATCATTAGTTTTGTTTGCTCACACTTCACCTCAAGCTAAGAATGCTTATAAGAATATCTATAGTAAATGTGGAGTTGTGTTGGAAAGAGGCTTAGATTTTGATGACTTAGGAGAGGAAGTTAGGCGTATTTTTATGAGACGCCAATGGTTGGATTTTGCAAATTCGGAGGACAGGAGAGATCAATACTACCTTAGTGGTAGAGTTTTATGCGCTCTGTCTACTTTGACACCCACTTGAGGGTAGTATGATGAGTCTATTCCCTTAGGTCTAGACATGTGTCTTTTAGTCCGAACTTATTAATGCTTTGTTTTAGGGGTAGAAGTTTTTCCAGATGAAGAGGATTACAGAGTCATGCTTATGGATTAGATGATCCTCGCTATGTATGAAGCAGATTGCCTCTAGAGCTCATAGGGAGTTTGATGCTACAGCAGAGTGGGTGGACAATGATTTAATTATGGGAAGTGTTTTAGAGATCGAGGGCAATCAAAAGATTTTTGAGCCATACTCTCTATCCCACTACCAAACACACCGCCTTTGGTAAAGAAGATTTATGCATTACTTGGGCGATGATTCATGATATTAAGGTGGATGTGGGAAAATCATGTATAGAAGGGTTTTCGAGTTTATTGTTACCGCCAAGGCAGGAGTCACATGTACTTTCCTGGCTTTATTTCGGATTATGTCGTAGATCAGAGTTCCTTTCCTATCTAACGATAAATTAACTATGGCGAGATGAGTCCCCGATAGGCCCTAGTCCGAGGAGGTCTCCGAGAGGGTTCGATAGACTCGATAGTTAGACGTAGTGCACCTCCACCAGCCCCCACCCGCCAGATTTTCATCTTTTTCTCGAGCAAAGCAGCAGCTTTCTTTTCCAAGCACCATTACATACGATATGTTTCAATCTTTAGTGTCGATGTAGCCCGAGGACAGCTAATATGGCTTTGTTTGTTTGGCGAGTAGCGGTGGAGTGATGATTTACATAGAGGATGTTGAGACACGAGCGGATGCATCTTGATCCTTCTTTCGATAAAACCGCCTATCCGCCTCGTCAATCTAACCCATATACTTTACCGTAATGGATAGCACCTATCCCACCATCTCGAGCTTTCATCATATGCCAAATCCTTTTGGAAGCCGCCTAGTGGTCGTGGTGTCTTTTATACTGTGTTCTCGTGGTGTCGTTACATCTAGGTAGGGAGGATTTTCGGATTTTGCAAGGATGACGCTCAAGTATGAGTTCGTTAGGTCTCGACGCGCTCGGGCCTCGACCACGACTACGCTTTCCACACCCGCTTCGCCATCGGTTCCAAGTTTGAATGATCCATTTATCCAAATGAGGATGATGATGTTGACATTATTTGATTTCGCATAACTTTGTTAGTTTTAAACATTTTCTGTCTGTTTATTTTATTTTCCGCATTTTAATTTTATTAAATACTAAGTTTGCTAATTTAATAGTTTTTCGTTTTCATAATCGTTTTTTGTCATAATAGTAGATTTAATCACTTTTAATAGTATTTAAATATTTCATCAAAAATCTAAGAACAAAAAATATTTACGTATGTCGTTTTTAAAATGTAATTCGTGTATCGGTTATCCGTATCAGTTAGATAATCTTTAGTAACTTATTTAAACTCTAATAGCCATGAGCCTATTAAAGATAAACAAGCAAACTTGAATTTTACAACCTGTACACGGTGAAACCATTTTAAAGCCGGACCGGTCCGGTCAGTTTTCAGGACCGATCCGGGAGTTCATTTTGCTTAGTCATGCTGAAAGTGTTAGTATGCATGCACGTGTACTCTAATTTTTTGACCATTTAAGGGAAGATAGTGAAAGTAAATAAATTGCAAATTCACTTATTACTTTCATCTTTCACTCTCTGTGTTTTTTTTTTATCAGCTTAAAATGTCAAACCGGTCATCACCGTCAGTCAATTCATACGATCCGGAGGCATAAGATGTTTTTGTCCCGGAGTCTAGCGCTTCAAATGTTAATTTATTGGTGAATGCGAGGTTTGCAAATTCTCCAATTTTAGTTGAGAAGGGTATCAACTATGAAAAATTGATCACTCGGTGGAAGGATTTAATTCAGAATAGAGGTTGGAGAAAGTTTGCAAGGAATCCAAGAGGTAGGATTAATGTTTCTATCGTTAGGGAATTTTATTCCGCTCTCTCTACTGTGAGTACTGTCGATCCGTCACAACTTGTATCCGTCCGTGGTACACTTATTCACTTTTCACCTCATATTATCAATCATATTTACGAAATACCGATTTTCAATCAAATCCATAATCTTCATTTTGAATATCAATGGACGTTAGGGAACTCCTTTAACGTTGTCAACTATGTCACGGAAGCTTTTCCGTATTTGTTTCCAGAGTTCGATCAAAATTACGACTCTACCACTTCCGCTCTACCTGCTCATCTGAGAGCATGGAAACACTTCATTAACTCACGAGTCTATCCGACTAGTGACTTTGCGTGGGTTAGTGATAGTGAGATACTTTTGTTGTTTGCGTTGATAAGTGGAGCTCATGTGGACTGGGGGATTTTGATTTTTAAGACGGCAGTAAACTTTGCAGTGGAACGGTATAATAATGGAAGGCCGATGCCTTTTGCCTGGTTAATTTCAAGATTGTGTATTCATTTGAATGAAGTCCCTGAAATTGCTTCTGATGAGATATATCCGTCTCGTGATTATCGTAGAGGATTGCTACCAAAGTGGAGAATCTGGTTGTTCGCCAACTATTTGAGATAGTTGTTAGTGGTTTTATTTAATTTAGTTTAAAGTTGGTTTGCTTTAATAAGTTGTAGTTGATTAAGGTTAGTAAGTTAGTTAGTAAGTTTGTTTTATTTTGAATTTTTTAGTGTGTAATAGTTTCTTTTTGTTTAATATATATGTTGTTTGTTTTTAATATACGCGTGTTATCGATGTTTATAACGATCATCTATAATTTTAATTTAATTTTCGAACCTACTTTTTCATACTCATTTAACATCGGGACGATGCCACTTCGTAAGTGGGGAGTAGAGTTAGGTTTGAAAATTTCATTAAAATTTTCGAAAAAATTAAAAAATTTATAAAATATAACCTTTTTCATATAAATTAGTACTTTAATTACTTATTTCTTAGTTTTAATTTTTCTTGAATGATTTAAGTTAGTTAATATATATGAATAAAAATGATATAAATTGAGAAGATTAATTTTTGATTTAGTAAAATATATTAGATATATTATGAATATGTTTTATATCTTTTATAAGATTTTTAAGATTTTAAGTATGTATAACTAAATAATTTTTGTCAAATATTTCTTTTATGGAATTATTCAAGTAATTTTTATATTTATAAATAAATTTTTAGATAAATTTCTTTTCAAGATAAATTATGAATTTGGAATCAAAATTAGGAATGATGATTTTGACACCACAAAAATATAACTATAAATAAAATAAATTTACCCGAATAAAATTTCCAATTTTGACCCCACCTCGCCTTTTTTAAAGAGTGATCAAGACCTCACTCGAATTTAGTCATTTTGATTAACTAGAAATTTCCGACCCTTAGCTTGTTTTGGTCTACATTTCTTTGACATCCTTCGAGTTTATGCATTTATGAGAGGAGATGATGATGACAAAAAGAGTTAAGAGTTGAGAAAAAATGGTATATGTTGAGATTGGAATGAGTTCAGATATGTTAGTATCATATGAAAAATTTATATTAGGAACAAAGCACCATTTTTTTTACACAGAATTAGTCAAATATCAGGTATCTTCCCTATCTTTGATCGACCAGATATATAAATAATAATAATGCCTGATGATAGTAGTCCAGCTAGGGTATTATCTCGAAATGTCCTATTGCTGGGAATGAAGGCATAAGTCGAATCAAAAGTTTGTTAGTATGTAATGATGAGTTTGTTAGTTTGTTAGGATATGGTGGGTAGGAGATGGTGGGTAGGGGTGATGAGTCATGCAAGAGTTAGTTACAAGCATGTGGAGTTTGTTGGGGAGGAATCTTTGCCATCATTGAAGGTAACATGCAAGGAAATGAGCCAAATATCTCCCAATTCGTCCAAATTTCAGCTGTTTGGAAGAAAAAATCATAACTTGAGTTGTAGACCTCCGATTGACGTGATTCAAAATGCGTTCGAAAGCTCATTTCAGTATCTACAACTTTCATCAAGACCTCGTCCCTGAAAATGCCTCTAAGTCGGGTCAAATTTCCATCGAAAACAGGTTACGGTAGAAGTGCGTTGGAAAATATTGATCCGCTGATCTCGTAAACTCGTGGCATCTTCTTCTCTTCCTCAAAATCCATCTTTTAGGACTCAAAATATGTTGTTACATGGGATATTTTGAAAGCCTTAATCACCAAGTTTGGTGATCAAAATATCAAGGATATTTATTTTGTGATCAAATAAATATCCAGGGAATATCTTGGAATATTCCCGAAAAATATCCAAGATATTTATTTTTGCAAGCTAAGCACATGGGGTGATCATTCAAGCCTTGACGCCCCGTCCCACTTCCTCTCGACGCCCGTCCGGTAAGTTTCTGAACTCTCGATCGATTTCGCTCCAGTGGGCGCTTGGTTTCACTTTTTTGGACGCCACCCACCAAGATCACAAACTTGATTTCTTTCCTTAATCTTCCAATCTTCCATAAATCTCTTTAGCTCTTTCCAACTTCGAATTTAGCTCTCTAAAATCATCTTTTCCATCATCAATGAGTATCTACAAGAGGATCAAACATACCAAAGCGTAACATAATTCCAAAATAATATAAATTCATCATTTAAGCACATAATTAACACGCTTTTGCAATTTAACTCTTAAAAACATCATTTACTCAATATTTCAATATAACGCTTTCGATTTCTATGGAAAACATCCATATATGGGGGAAATTGATAGAAAATATATCGTTAAAAATCATACAATTTGACCCTAAACAATACCCCCACACTTAGCTTTTTGCTCGTCCCGAGCAAAACAAAAAAATAACATAGCTCGAGATAAATAAACATCTTAGCAAATATAAAACATATTCAATAGTTTAGAGGTTCGCCCAAGTGTGTGTGCATAGCCATAATAAATTTTCACTAAGTCCAAACTTGAAAAATTCAAAGCAAACTAGCTAATACCCCCTTCAAGCTAGTAATAAATGATACTTATAAGATGCACCCTACAAAACGTGACATATCCCGGAAAAGGATAATAGAATGTATCTAGGACCTTTCGATATACTCAGAGGATAATCCCTACAAACATATCTCGCCGCTTTATACTGGGGATAAGGTATACGATAACTAAGTCTTTCACCCATGTTCTATTTTTTATAGAATACTAACATATCCGAACTCATTGCCAAAATCGACTATCTTGCAAGTGTCATGAGGTGAGATCGAATACATTAATACCTATCTAACTCTTTTTTTTTTCTCTTTTTTTCACACATCGTAAATGAGCTCTTGCCCGTCATAGCGAGAATAGGATATTCGAGATATACCCTACCTTACTCAAATCATAAGGCGCTTCTTCCGATCGTCGTGAGCTTTTGGTCATCATAGTGGTATAGACATTCGAGATATGACCTACCGCACTCAAATCATCGACCAAACTTCCGACACACACAATTAATTCTATTAAATTCAACTTTTTTTTTTCAAAGCACAATAGTTACGCTTTACTTATCACATTCAAACCTAAGATATTCACAGTATAACATACTTTGGATCTAAACACAAACTATCATAATTGTCACAATATATACGTTAGCACTAAGCACATGACTTATAAGATAATCAACTATCACTAATCCAAAGGGGTATAGCTTTATATTTTAGCTCATCATTCACTATGCTTGGGAAAAATATATCGGGTGAAACAACCAACTTACTGAACATACGGAATACAACATCAATGATTATAAAGAACCGAACAAAGATATGCATTGCTTACTCGGAACTAAACAAAAAAACTAAAAATTTTGAAAAATTTAGCTCTTTTTTTTTTTTTTTTTTTTTTTTGCATAGATCATAATGAATTAAGCAAATGGTAGATACACATAACCGACTATTCCCTCCCCACACTTAAATCACAACGTGTCCTCAAGTTGTGCAGAAGTAAAAAGAAAAAGAACACTTAGCTGATTGTAGTCGAAAGAGGCAATGCGGAAGTGCTTTCAAATCGATCCGAAATGTCCGACGAAAAGAGAGGATCGTGGACCATCCACCGGAAAACTGACATCGTCTGAAAGTGCACAATCACTATCGCAAATATCCTGCACACTTGACAAACACGAAAATATCTCGGGGATACGGGGGAATATAACATGTTACACAGAAAAATCTGATACAAGCACATGAAATAATCGCTCAGATGGAAAAATCACCATACAGGGAAAACATAGGACATCTAAGCATATACGTATCATAGAGAGTATCACATGAGCATAAATCATCAACTCATAGTCAGATATTCCTACTAGATCATAAAATGAAATGTAGTGAGTCTTTTATACCCAGATCCTCAAGGGTTCAACAACCTAAGTCCAAGAAATGATGTATTTGAATTTTCTCTTTGTTATACCTCGATTTTTTGGATAACCACCTAATCGCTCCTCTTTAATGAAAATTCAAACATTCATCCTAGGACTTAGTTGTGTTTTTTTTTTTTTTTTTTTTTTTTTTTTTTTTTTAAAACAGGAAAATGCCTATCCTAAAAAAAAACATCCAGTTCTTTAATGTCTGACTGGTAAAAGACTAACCTAATGAAAATTAAAGCACGAAATTTAATATATTTACGGGCTGCCTCCCGGTAGCGCTTTTGGTTAACGTCGTTTGCTCGACAAATCAATTCTCAGCCTGGATCAGGCCACTTCACCTTCCTTCCAGCCACTATATCATGTAAGCTCCGATCATTGGTGTGGCTGCAGAAACAGCATCTAACACATGGGGTGAAGTTTCTGATTGTTTTCCAAACACTTTTAATCCTCCCCATTGTAGACTTCTTCTTTTTCAGCTTTCTCTTTAATTGTGCCTATTCCTCCCATGTGCTTGATGATGGCTCCATGTGCTATATATATATATATATATATATATATATATCTCTCTCCTATATATACTCCCCATTTCCATTCCTTCTTTCTTGCCCCTCTCCTTCCCCATCCTCCTTCATCTTTTCCTTTCTTTTAATTTATGTTTTGAAAATTAAATTAGATATATATATAGTTATATAATGTTTGTAATAACCCGACTAGCTTATCGCTTTAATATAATTTCGCTTCCGCTTTTCTTTTATTGCTTTCTTTCATTTTTATGCAATTAGTATAAATACATATATATATATATATATATATATATATATATATATATATATATATATATATATATATATATATATATATATACACGTATATTATATATATCTATATCTATATAATATATCCCCTTGTCCCCCTTGTCCCCCTTGTCCCCTACTCATAAAAAAAAAAAATATTCCCCTCCCCTTATCTTGTCCCCTTGTATATATATATATATATCTAGCATATCTATATATATATATATATATACACACATGCCATAAATATATATATATATATATATATATATATATATATATATATATATATATATATATATATATATATATATATATATATATATATATTTATTTATACATCCTTATATATATATATATATATTTATTTATACATCCTTATATATATTTCACCTTTTGAAAAAAAAAAAAAAAAAAAAACTGTAAATACAAAATGGAGTGGAGTAATTACTTAGAGAGAGAAAAAAATATAAAAAACCAAGGAACACGTTTCAATCGTCGAGGTTGGGTGATGGATTCTCGGTGAATCCCACTCATGCGAAGCATAAGGAATAAAAAAAAATCCCAAACCTCGTGATTTTGGTGTTGGTGTTCGAACCGGTTTTGAAACTCTCAAGTCAATACGGGTCATACAATCTTCTATCTAGGATTGAGGACATGGATGAGCAAAGTCGAGATAGCCATCTTTGCGGCAGCAGTGGCGCTCTTATGATGTTTCACAATCCTATGAATCGACTCGCTCTTTTTCTCGAACTCACATGTTACGTTTCGCGAAAGATGTTGTCAACTTTGGCCATCTGCTGTTGGCGGTGTCAACTTCTTTCCACTTCGCATATCAAGTTAATGCTTGTCCAAAATCAAGGACAAGCAAGCGATCTAGTCATATGCCGGCTATGTGACAATGTGGGACATACTTCTCCTTTCGTCCTATGGGTGGACATAGCGTTTTGATGGCAAATATCGAGTTTTAACAATCGCCTCTCCACCACAAGCAATTTTCCAAATCGAGGTTTCAATTTTGAATCCAAATTTCTATCAAAACCCGAACTTCATCGGGGACCAAAATATCAATTTCTCCAATCAAAGTTGGTCTCGACCAATCTTTTCCACAAAACTTTTACAACTCTCAAGGCCCTCTCAATCGGACGATCTTGAAGCTAGAATAGAATCCTATCGTAAGGAGAACAATGAGAATTTCCAACTCCTTCGTGGTATGCTTGCTTAATCTTGAGAGGCGAGATGGAGCAATGGGCTCAGGCCGAGTTGAATCAAGACCAATGCACCGACTCAGATCCCACACTTCCTTATGATAGAAGAGGCCCGGTGCTATGAATTTAGGATCCGACATTCAACTTAGTGAAGTAGAAGTGTCGAGCCTCCTCCTACTTGGTGTGACGATGAAGACGGTTGTCTTATGAAAGATCCGACATTAGAGATGCTTGAAGATGTTCATCACCAAGAAGGTGAAGAAATACACCCGATGTTGGAGAACATAGAGGACACGGTGCCTAAATTAGAGATAAGTCACCCGGAGGAAGTCACATACGAGGAGCCGCTGAAGCCGAAGAGTGTTGAAGTGTTTGTGGACAAGCGAGTAAAAGAAGTGATCTTCCCACTTGATCACTATATCATGAACTGGGAAGTGGAACACCCTAATCCCGTTCTTCTTTTATTGGGAAGATACTTCATAAAGGTCCTTCGAGCCATGGTTCCATTAATTTCCTATGAAGGGGAGTTGGATGCCTCGTATGCTGAATATTCGTTGAAGAACAATGCGAGAAGGACGTATCCGTTTGATAATGGATAGTGAGCTAAGTGTGTCTAGCCAAAGACACTAAAGAAAAGCGCTACCGGGAGGCAGCCCGTAAAAATATTAAATTTCGTGCTTTAATTTTCATTAGGTTAGTCTTTTACCAGTCAGACATTAAAGAACTGGATGTTTTTTTTAGGATAGGCATTTTCCTGTTTAAAAAAAAAAAAAAAAAAAAAAAACACAACTAAGTCCCAGGATGAATGTTTAAATATCATTAAAGAGGGAAAGATTAGGTGGTTATCCGAAAATCCCGAGGTATAACAAAGAGAAAATTCAAAAACATCATTTCTTGGACTTAGGTTGTTGGACTGTTTTGACAAAACCCTTGAGGATCTGGGTATAAAAGACTCACTACATTTCATTTTATGATCTAGTCTGTTTCCCACCTTAATAAAACTGTGTGTAATAAAAATGAATTTAGACTTGATTATGATATATGCGCATGTGATACTCTCTATGATACGTATATGCTTAGATGTCCTATGTTTTCCCTGTATGGTGATTTTTCCATCTGAGCGAATATTTCCTGTGCTTGTATCAAACTTTTCTGTGCGATATGTTATATTCCCCCGTGTCCCCGAGATATTTCCGTGTTTGTCAAGTGTGCAGGATATTTGTGATAGCATTTGTGCGCATTCAAACGAATTCAGTTTTCCGGTGGATGGTCCACGCCATCGCTTTCATCGAGCATTTCGAGCCGATTCTAGGCCACTTCAGGAATTGCCACTTTCGAACTACAATCAGCTAAGTGTTCTTTTTCTTTTTAATTCTGCACAACTTGAGGGCACGTTGTGATTTAAGTGTGGGGGAGGGATTGGTTTATGTGTATCTACCATTTGCTTAAATTATTTTGATTCTATGCTAAGGGCTAAATTTTTCAAATTTTTGTTTAGTCCCGAGTAAGCAATGCATATCTTTGTTCGGTTTTTTTTTTTAGTCATTGATGCTTTATACCGTATGTTTAGTAGGTTAGTTGTTTCACCCGATATTATATTTTTCACAAGCCATAGTGAATGATGAGCTAGAATATAAAGCTATACCCCTTTTGATTAGTGATTTTTGATTATCTTATAAGTCATGTGCTTAGTGCTAACGTACGTATCGTGAGAATTATGATAGTTTGTGTTTAGATCCAAAGTATGTTATACTGTGAATATCTGAAGGTTTGAATGTGATAAGTGAACGTAACTAAAGTCTTTGAAAAAAAATATAATAATAATGAATAAATTATTTACTTGAGGTGTTATGCTCAGTGGTCATTAAAAAATAAAAAATAAAAAAAATAAAATTTTACCACTGCTAGCCAGAAATCTCTAAGTAATCACATAAATAAATGGCTGTGTCGAAAGCTGGTCGATGATTGGAGTGAGGTAGGGCATTATCACGAAATGTCCTATACCACTATGATGACTAAAAGCTCACGACAGTTAGAAGAAGCTACCTTATGATTTGAGTAAGGTAGGGTATATCTCGAATATCCTATTCTGCTATGACGGGCAATAGCTCATTCTGATGTGCGTTTAAATGAGAAAGTTAGTTAAATCAACTTACATAAGAAAGTGGTATGAATTGAGTGAAAGACTTAGTTATCGTATACCTTATCCCCAAAGATAAACCGATGGATATGTTGTGTGGATTATCCTCTCGAGTATATCGTAAAGGCCCTAGATATATTCAATCATTCTTTTCGGGATATGTCACGTTTTGTAGGGTACATCTTATAAGTATCATTTATTACTAGCTTGAAGGGGGGTATTAGCTAGTTTGCTTTGAATTTTTCAAATTTGGACTTAGTGGAAGTTTTCTATGGCTATGCACACACACCAGGGTGAACCTCTAATTTATTGAATATATGTTATATTTGCTGAGGTGTCTATCTTTTCTCGAGCCTTGATTCTTATTTTGTTTTGCTCGGGACGAGCAAAAGATAAGTGTGGGGGAGTTGTTAAGGGTGATTTTATACGATTTCTAATGATATATTTTATAATGATTTCCACCACATTTATATAATTTGCATAGAAAATGAGCGTTTAATCGGTTTATTGAGCAAGTGGGGTTTTAAATGATTTATTTGCAAAGTTGGTTGAATTATGTGTTTTTATTGTTGATTTCTTATCTTTATGAATGTGATTACACTTTGCAATGTTTTGATGTCTTGTAGATACATATTTTCGATCTAAAAGATGATTAAAAGAAGATAAAGTTCAGATTTTGAGCATTGTTATATCATTTCAAGTCATTAATTCCTTAGATTTATCTAAATGTATAAGTAGTAGGTATTATATAAAATATTATGTTTTTACTAGTTTTTTTGTACCGGTTTAGTAGCCGGAGTGTCATGTAAATTTACGTTTAGTATTTATCTATGATTATCTATCAAAACCTATAAAAAATATATCAAGATAAAAATATATCCACAAGACAAATATTGTAATCGTTAAAACTTTGTTTTCAGATTTACTCGTGGTTCGTTTCTTTGTGTTCGGTAAAAAGATAAAAATTACTGTGGAGACGGAACTAAAGATGAATCACAAGACGAGAGTTTTGCTTTGATCAAAGCAAGAAAAATCTAAGAGGGGACAAAGAGAATATTTTGGAGACAAAGAGAATATTTGATGAAGAAGTTATGTTTTGGAGTCCTAAAATATGGATTTTGAAGGATGGAAGAATATGCCACAAGCTTACAAGATCAACGGATCATTTTTCCAACGCACTTCTACCGTAACCTGTTTTCGATGGAAATTTTACCCGACTTAGATGCATTTTCAGGGGACAAAGTCTTGATGAAAGTTGTAGATATTCAAACGAGCTTTCCAACGCATTTTGAATCACGTCAATCGGAGGTCTACAACTCAAGTTATGATTTTTTTTTCTGAACAGCGGAAAAAATGGACGAACCGGAGATATTATTTTGCTACTCCTAGCCTCCCCAACAAACTCATCATTACTCCCAAGCCTCCATAACAACCTCCCTAGCCTCCCCAACAAACTCATCATTACTCCCAAGCCTACATAACAACCTCCTAGCCTCCCTCAAATGAAGCCTCCCTTTTACACCCTTCATTATACAAGATATTATATATACACACCTCCATCACCACAAAAGAGAACTCAACCATTCACCTAAAAGAGGCTTGGCCGCCTTCAATGCCTTTTTCTTGGCCTCCATGGCCATCCCTTTCTCCACTTTTTCTATCATTTTGTTGAAGAATTGAAGATGTGTGTATGTATATATACATATATGTCTATGTATATCTATATGTAAGCATACATACAAGCTTCTTTCTTCTTTCTTTTTAGTTTTGAGCCATATATGTATGCATGTGTCTATGTATGTATATGTATATGCTTGTATGTTTAAATAATGTTGTAATAAAACGATGATGAGAAGCTAAAGCACGTTGGAACAAGCCTTGTGAAGCCGTTTCTTAGCAACATCTCGATTTCGAATTTGGATTATCTTGTAAGTTTTAATAAAAGTTGTATATTTTCTATGTTTTTGTTGTTGTTATGCAATTTATATCGAGAGATGGTTGCTATTTGATGTTTAACGTTTGACGAGAGTCGTTGTTAAACCTTAGATCACCATAGTCAATATTGGTTCTTTAACCTATATATAACGAGAGTTGTTAGGTTAGAAATCTAGATTGCGAGATTGAGAAATCTTACACCTTTGTTATGAAAGCGTTAATCTTTAAAGATCGAGAGATGACGAGATTAATAGGCAAATTTCTAAGATATTAGAAATTCATACCTTCGATAGGTGAATCACAATTTTTATTAAATCATCAATAGATAATCTAGAGAAGAAATTGAGGGTTGCGGAATCGGTGGATCATTGCTTGTTCATTTGTTAAATTAGTTGAGAAAAATCGTTGTCTTTGTCTTGCTTTCGTCTTCATCATAGTAATCGTAGAAATTTTTATTGTCTTCTTAGTTTATAGATTAGAATTAACTTAGTTAGTTGGGCTCGTAATTATCTTTCCTGGCTTTGGATTGACAACCTCTGTCCCGATTATATCTGTTTTCATTTTTTATTCTGCTTTGTTTTCCGTGACAAACCTTAGAAAAATTAAGAACTAGAACAACCTCGATTCCCTGTGGATCGACTCCGGTTTTAATCGCTATACTACGATCCTCGCACTTGGGGTAAACCGGATTTATTTATTACTTGTTTGTTTTGCTTTGCTATAAAATCCGAGACAAGTTTTTGGCGCCAGTTCTTAAGACTCGATACGGTTGTTTCTTTAGTTTTATTAATTTTTCTAGTTTTTGTTATTAAGTTTTTTATTAGGTAGGTTTTAAAAAATAAATAAAAAAAAATAAATAAATAAATTCCCTTGTCCCCTTGTCCCCTTTGTCCCCTACTCATAAAAAAAAATATTCCCCCTTATCTTGTCCCCTTGTATATATATATATATATATATATATATATATATATATATATATATATATATATATATATATATATATATATATATATATATATATATATATATATATATATATATATATATATATATATTTCACCTTTTGAAAGAAAAAAAAAAAAAAAAAAAAAAAAAAAATGTTTCAGTAAATACCGAGTGGAGTCGGTAATTACCGGGAGAGAGAAAAAAAATATAAAAAACCAAGGAACACGTTTCAATCGTCGAGGTTGGGTGATGGATTCTCGGTGAATCCCACTCTGCGGAAGCATAAGGAAAAAAAAAAATCCCAAACCTCGTGATTTAGGTGTTGGTGTTCGAACTGGTTTTTGAAAACTCGAAGTCAATACGGGGTCATACAATCTTCTATCTAGGATTGAGGACATGGATGAGCAAAGTCGATAGCCATCTCGCAAAGCAGCGAGTGGCGGCGGCTCTTATGATGTTTCGCAATCCTATGAATCGACTCAGTCTTTTTCTCGTAACTCACATGTTACGTTACGTGAAAAAGATGTTGTCAACCTTGGCCATCTTTGTTGGCGGTGTCAACTTCTTTCCACTTCATATATCAAGTTAATCTTTGTCCAAAATCAAGGACAGTGCAGTCCACTCATATGCCAGCTATGTGACAATGTGGGACATACTTCTCCTTTCTGTCCTATGGGTGGACAGAAGCGTTTTGATGGCGCGCAATATCGAGTTTTAACAATCGCCTCTCCGCCACAAGAATTTTCCAAATCGTGGTTTCAATTTTGAATCCAAATTTCTATCAAAACCGAACTTCATCCAGACCAAAATATCAATTTCTCCAATCAAAGTTGGTCTCGACCAATCTTTTCCACAAAACTTTTACAACTCTCAAGGCCCTCTCAATCGGACGATCTTGAAGCTAGAATAGAATCCTGAAGGAGAACAATGAGAATTTCCAACTCCTTCGTGGTATGCTTGCCCGAAATCTTGAGAGGCGAGATGGAGCAATGGGCTCAGGCGAGTTGAATCAAGACCAATGCACTCGACTCTAGATCCCACACTTCCTTATGATAGAGAAGAGGCCGGTGCTATGAATTTAGGATCCGACATTCAACTTAGTGAAGTAGAAGTGTCGAGCCTCCTCCTACTTGGTGTGACGATGAAGACGGTTGTCTTATGAAAGATCCGACATTAGAGATGCTTGAAGATGTTCATCACCAAGAAGGTGAAGAAATACACCCGATGTTGGAGAACATAGAGGACACGGTGCCTAAATTAGAGATAAGTCACCCGGAGGAAGTCACATACGAGAGCCGCCAAGCTCAAGAGTGTTGAAGTGTTTGTGGACAAGCGAGTAAAAGAAGTGATCTTCCCACTTGATCACTATATCATGAATCGGGAAGTGGAACACCCTAATCCCGTTCTTCTTTTATTGGGAAGATACTTCATAAAGGTCCTTCGAGCCATGGTTCCATTAATTTCCTATGAAGGGAGTTGGATGCCTCAGATCTTGAATATTCGTTGAAGAACAATGCGAGAAGGACGTATCCGCTTGATAATGGATAGTGAGCTAAGTATGTCTAGCCAAAGACACTAAAGAGAGGCGCTTGTCGGGAGGCGACCCGATGATAATAATAATAATAATAATAATAATAATAATAATAATAATGATAATTTGGATACGACTAGTCTTAATGAAATGTAGAATATGTGGAAATGAATAATCATAATGGAAGTTGAACACATAGCACAACCAAGTATCAGGATGAATGTTTGAATGTCTTTTAAAGGGAACGATTATGTGGTTATCCGAAAATCCCGAGGGAGTACACAGAAAACGTTCAAATGCATCATCTCTTAGACTTAGGTTGTTGAACCCTTGAGGATCTGGGTATAAAAGACTCAATACTCTTTCATACATTTCATTTTATGATCTAGTCTGTTTCCCGCCTTAATAAAACTGTGTGTAATAAAAATGAATTTAGACTTGATTATGATATATGCTCATGTGATACTCTCTATGATACGTATATGCTTAGATGTCCTATGTTTTCCCTGTATGGTGATTTTTCCATCTGAGCGATTATTTCCTGTGCTTGTATCAAACTTTTCTGTGCGATATGTTATATTCCCCCGTGTTCCCGAGATATTTCCGTGTTTGTCAAGTGTGCAGGATATTTGTGATAGCATTTGTGCGCATTCGAGGCAATTCGATTTTCCGTGAATGGTCCACGTCTCATCGCTTTCATCGAGCATTTCTGGAGCTGATTCTAGGCCACTTCAGGAATTGCCACTTTCGAACTACAATCAGCTAAGTGTTCTTTTTCTTTTTAATTCTGCACAACCTGAGGGCACGTTGTGATTTAAGTGTGGGGGAGGGATTGGTTTATGTGTATCTACCATTTGCTTAAATTATTTTGATTCTATGCTAAGGGCTAAATTTTTCAAATTTTTGTGTAGTCCCGAGTAAGCAATGCATATCTTTGTTCGGTTTTTTTTTAGTCATTGATGCTTTATACCGTATGTTTAGTAGGTTAGTTGTTTCACCCGATATTATATTTTTCACAAGCCATAGTGAATGATGAGCTAGAATATAAAGCTATACCCCTTTTGATTAGTGATTTTTGATTATCTTATAAGTCATGTGCTTAGTGCTAACGTACGTATCGTGAGAATTATGATAGTTTGTGTTTAGATCCAAAGTATGTTATACTGTGAATATCTTAGGTTTGAATGTGATAAGTAAAGCGTAACTATTGTAATTAAAAAAAAGTTGAGTTAAATGGAATTAATTGTGTGTGTCGGAAGCTGGTCGATGATTTGAGTGCGGTAGGTCATATCTCGAATGTCCTATACCACTATGATGACCAAAAGCTCACGACGATCGAATGAAGAAGTCGCTTTATGATTTGAGTAAGGTAGGGTATATCTCGAATATCCTATTCTGGCTATGACGGGCAATAGCTCAATCGATGTGCGTTTAAATGAGAAAGTTAGTTAAATCAACTTACATAAGAAAGTGGTATGAATTGAGTGAAAGACTTAGTTATCGTATACCTTATCCCCAGTATAAACTGACAGATATGTTGTAGGGATTATCCTCTGAGTATATCAGAAAGGCCCTAGATATATTCTATCATTCTTTTCGGGATATGTCACGTTTTGTAGGTACGTCTTATAAGTATCATTTATTACTAGCTTGAAGGGGGGGTATTAGCTAGTTTGCTTTGAATTTTTCAAGTTTGGACTTAGTGGAAGTTTTCTATGGCTATGCACACACACCAGGGTGAACCTCTGATTTATTGAATATATGTTATATTTGCTGAGGTGTCTATCTTTTCTCGAGCCTTGATTCTTGTTTTGTTATGCTCGGGACGAGCAAAAGATAAGTGTGGGGGAGTTGTTAAGGGTGGTTTTATACGATTTCTAATGATATATTTTATAATGATTTCCACCACATTTATATAATTTGCATAGAAAATGAGCGTTTAATCGGTTTATTGAGCAAGTGGGGTTTTAAATGATTTATTTGCAAAGTTGGTTGAATTATGTGTTTTTATTGTTGATTTCTTATCTTTATGAATGTGATTACACTTTGAAATGATTTGATGTCTTGTAGATACATATTTTCGATCTAAAAGATGATTAAAAAAAGATAAAGTTCAGATTTTGAGCATTATTATATCATTTCAAGTCATTAATTCCTTAGATTTATCTAAATGTATAAGTAGTAGGTATTATATAAAATATTATGTTTTTACTAGTTTTTTTTATACCGGTTTAGTAGCCGGAGTGTCATGTAGAATTTACGTTTAGTATTTATCTATGATTATCTATCAAAAACCTATAAAAAAATATATCAGTATAAAAATATATCCACAGTACAAATATTGTACTGTTAAAACTTTTGTTTTCAGATTTACTCGTGGTTCGTTTCTTTGTGTTCAGGTAAAAAAGATAAGAATTACTGTGGAGACGGAACTAAAGACTGAATCACGAGACGAGAGTTTTGCCTGACTGAAGCAAGAAAAATCTAAGAGGGGACAAAGAGAATATTTTGGAGACAAAGAGAATATTTGATGAAGAAGTTATGTTTTGGAGTCCTAAAATATGGATTTTGAAGGATGGAAGAATATGCCACAAGCTTACAAGATCAACGGATCATTTTTCCAACGCACTTCTACCGTAACCTGTTTTCGATGGAAATTTTACCCGACTTAGAGGCATTTTCAGGGGACAAAGTCTTGATGAAAGTTGTAGATATTCAAACGAGCTTTCCAACGCATTTTGAATCACGTCAATCGGAGGTCTACAACTCAAGTTATGATTTTTTTTTCCGAACAGCGGAAAAAATGGACGAACCGGAGATATTATTTTGCACTCCCTAGCCTCCCCAACAAACTCATCATTACTCCCAAGCCTCCATAACAACCTCCCTAGCCTCCCCAACAAACTCATCATTACTCCCAAGCCTACATAACAACCTCCTAGCCTCCCCCAAATACTACCTCCCTTATACCTTCTCCCCAAATACCACCTCCTTCATACAATCTCTCCCTATATAAACTCCTCCATTCCCATCCATCTTCCTTGCCCCTTTTTGGCCATTCTTGGCCGTCCCTTTCTCCTCTTCCATGCCCTTTTCTTGGCCACCATGGCCGCCACTTTCTTTACTAGTTTCTCCATTTTTTCTATCTTTTCTTGTTGAAGATTTGAAGTTGTATGTATGTATATATACATATATGTCTATGTATATCTATATGTGAGCATATATGCAAGCTTCTTTCTTCTTTCTTTTTATTTTGGGCCCATATATGTATACATATGTCTATGTATGTATATGTATATGCTTGTATAAATAAATAAATTTGTAATAAAACGATGATGAGTAGCTAAAGCACGTTGGAACGAGCCTTGTGAAGCCGATTCTTAGCAACATCTCGATTTCGAATTTGGATTATCTTGTAAGTTTTAATAAAAATTGTATCTTTTCTATGTTTTGATTGTTGTTATGCAATTTATATCGAGAGATGGTTGCTGTTTGATGTTTAATGTTTGACAAGAGTCGTTGTTAAACTAGATCACCATAGGAAAGTTTGGATCTTTAACCTATATATAACGAGAGTTGTTAGGTTGATATCTAGATTGCGAAATTGAAATAATTTCACGCCTTTGTTATGAAAGCGTTAATCTTTAAAATCGAAAGATAAGAGATTAATATACGAATTTCTAAGATATTAGAATTCATACCCACGATAGGTGAATCACAATTTTTGTTAAATCACCACAAGATAATCTGGAGTAGAAATTGAGGGTTGCTGGAGTCGGTGGATCAATGCTTGTTCGTTGTTAAATTACTTGAAAGAAAAATTGTTGTGCTGTTTTGCTTCGTCTTCATCATAGTAATCGTAGCAATTTTTATTGTCTTCTTAGTTTATAGATTAGAATTAACTTAGTTAGTTCGGTTCGTAATTATCTTTCCTGGCTTTGGATTGACAACCTCTCATGTCAGCTTATTTGTTTTCGTTTTTAGTTTTATTTCTCGTGACACTTTTAGAAAAATTAAGAACTAGACCAACCTCGATTCCCTGTGGATCGAATCCGGTTTACCAATTTTGTTCGGAGGATTTTGCATCACTAAACAAAAACAATTTATAAAACCCTAACCTATATGCAAACTAACTCCTAACCGACCGAATATCGGGTAATTGCTAGTAAAGCGTAATGAGTAAGGGGTCGATCCACAGGGAATTGGGTTGTTGAATCTAATTTTATTAATTCCTCTAAATTATCACTCAAGAAAACAAATAAAGGAAATACAAACATAGAACAAATAAGATAAATCTAAGCTAAGAACAATAAAAACGACCTAAGCTAAAGATAAATGGGATCAAACAGAATACAAACTAAGTGATCTCAATCCTAGTTTATCTCATGATTTTAATTCAAATTGTGGTTTCACCTTTACACGAGATACAAATTCCTAATCTCTTAGTGAATCCGTTTCTCAAGCTATGAATTCCTAATTCCTTAGTGAATTCAATTATCGATCTCTCCTCTTCCGAATGTTGAGACCAATATTCCAAACACAACGAAGGTGTAGATTCAAGTTAACTCTCGTATTTTAGAATCTAACAACCTAGATAATTAACCGATTAACTTGTCACGAATTAACGATTAAAGATCCTATCTTTCTATGGTGATCTAGCCTAACAAAGATTCTCATCGGCGTTAGACAACGATTAGTAAACAATCTCTCGATATAGTTCACACAATAGCATCATAATCATAGAAGGATACAAAATAAATTAAAGATCATAAAAATAAACTAGAGATTGAATAAATTAAAAGAGATTAAACTCACATAGTTCATACAAGGTTGATCTTCAAGCATCAACGATGAAAAAAAAGCGAAAAAAAAACATCCTAATCTAACCCGGATCACCCGAGCACAAGGCTCGGGTGATCGCCTTGAAACCCCTCGTAAGTGCGGCTGCCTCTTTTTTTTTTTAGTGAATGGTAGTGTGTATATTTTTGTGGCGATGGAGGTGTGTATATATAATGGGAGGTGTATAAGGAGGTAGCATTTGAGGGAGGTGAGAAGTTGGTTAGAAGTTTGTTAGGATGTAATGATGAGTTTGTTAGTTTGTTAGGATATGGTGGGTAGGAGATGGTGGGTAGGGGTGATGAGTCATGCAAGAGTTAGTTACAAGCATGTGGAGTTTGTTGGGGAGGAATCTTTGCCATCATTGAAGGTAACATGCAAGGAAATGAGCCAAATATCTCCCAATTCGTCCAAATTTCAGCTGTTTGGAAGAAAAATCATAACTTGAGTTGTAGACCTCCGATTGACGTGATTCAAAATGCGTTCAAAGCTCATTTCAGTATCTACAACTTTCATCAAGACCTCGTCCCCTGAAAATGCCTCTAAGTCGGGTCAAATTTCTATCGAAAACAGGTTACGGTAGAAGTGCGTTGGAAAATATTGATCCGTTGATCTCAGTAAACTCGTGGCATCTTCTTCTCTTCCTCAAAAATCCATCTTTTAGGACTCAAAACATGTTGTTACATGGGATATTTTGAAAGCCTTAATCACCAAGTTTGGTGATCAAAATATCAAAGATATTTATTTTGTGATCAAATAAATATCCAAGGGAATATCTTTGAATATTCCTAAAAATATCCAAGATATTTATTTTTGCAAGCTAAGCACACGGGGTGATCATTCAAGCCTTGGGCGCCCGTCCACTTCCTCTGGACGCCCGTCCGGTAAGTTTCTGAACTCTCTCGATCCGATTTCGCTCCGGTGGGCCTTGGTTCACTTTTGGGCGCTTGATCAATGAAGATCACAAACTTGATTTCTTTCCTTAATCTTCCAATCTTCCATAAATCTCTTTAGCTCTTTCCAACTTCGAATTTAGCTCTCTAAAATCATCTTTTAGATCGAAAATATGTATCTACAAGACATCAAATCATTGCAAAGTGTAATCACATTCATAAAGATAAGAAATCAACAATAAAAACACATAATTCAACCAACTTTGCAAATAAATCATTTAAAACCCCACTTGCTCAATAAACCGATTAAACGCTCATTTTCTATTCAAATTATATAAATGTGGTGGAAATCATTATAAAATATATCATTAGAAATCGTATAAAATCACCCTTAACAACTCCCCCACACTTATCTTTTGCTCGTCCCGAGCAATACAAAACAAGAATCAAGGCTCGAGAAAAGATAGACACCTCAAAGAAATATAACATATATTCAATAAATCGAGAGGTTCACCCTGGTGTGTGTGCATAGCCATAGAAAACTTCCACTAAGTCCAAACTTGAAAATTCAAAGCAAACTAGCTAATACCCCTTCAAGCTAGTAATAAATGATACTTATAAGGCGTACTCACACAAAACGTGACATATCCTGAAAGAATGATAGAATATATCTAGGGCCTTTCCGATATACTCGGAGGATAATCCCTACAACATATCACATCGAGTTTATCTTTGGGGATAAGGTATACGATAACTAAGTCTTTCACTCAATTCATACCACTTTCTTATGTAAGTTGATTTAACTAACTTTCTCATTTAAACGCACATCGATCGATATAGAGCTATTGCCCGTCATAGCGTAGAATAGGATATTCGAGATATACCCTACCTTACTCAAATCATAAGGCAGCTTCTTCTAACTTGTCGTGAGCTTTTGGTCATCATAGTGGTATAGGACATTCGAGATATGACCTACCGCACTCAAATCATCGACCAGCTTCCGACACACACAATTAATTCCATTTAACTCAACTTTTTTTTAATTACAATAGTTATGCTTTACTTATCACATTCAAACCTAAGATATTCACAAAGATAACATAATTTGGATCTAAACACAAACTATCATAATTCTCACGATAATACGTGCGTTAGCACTAAGCACATGACTTATAAGATAATCAAAAATCACTAATCAAAAGGGGTATAGCTTTATATTCTAGCTCATCATTCACTATGGCTTGTGAAAAATATAATATCGGGTGAAACAACTAACCTACTAAACATACGGTATAAAGCATCAATGACTAAAAAAAACCGAACAAAGATATGCATTGCTTACTCGGGACTAAACAAAAATTTGAAAAATTTAGCCCTTAGCATAGAATCAAAATAATTTAAGCAAATGGTAGATACACATTTAGCCCTTAGCATAGAATCAAAATAATTTAAGCAAATGGTATATACACATAAACCAATCCTTCCCCCACACTAAAATCACAACGCGTCCTCGGGTTGTCTTGTAATTAAAAGAAAAAGAACACTTAGCTGATTGTAGTTCGAAAGTGGCAATTCCTGAAGTGGCCTAGAATCAGCTCCAGAAATGCTCGATGAAAGCAGTAGACTGTGGACCATCCACCGGAAAACTGAATTAAATGCGAATGCGCACAAATGCTATCACAAATATCCCGCACACTTGACAAACACGGAAATATCTCGGGACACGGGGAATATAACATATCGCATGTAAAAGTTTGATACAAGCACGAGAAATAATCGCGCCGATGGAAAAATCACCATACAGGAAAACATAGGACATCTAAGCATATACGTATCATAGAGAGTATCACATGAGCATATATCATAATCAAGTCTAAATTCATTTTTATTACACACAGTTTTATTAAGGCGGGAAACAGACTAGATCATAAAATGAAATGTATGAAAGAGTAATGAGTCTTTTATACCCAGATCCTCAAGGGTTCAACAACCTAAGTCTAAGAGATGATGCATTTGAACGTTTTCTGTGTACTCCCTCGGGATTTTCGGATAACCACATAATCGTTCCCTTTAAAAGACATTCAAACATTCATCCTGATACTTGGTTGTGCTATGTGTTCAACTTCCATTATGATTATTCATTTCCACATATTCTACATTTCATTAAGACTAGTCGTATCCAAATTATCATTATTATTATTATTATTATTATTATTATTATTATTATTATTATTATTATTATTATTATTATTATTATTATTATTATCATCGGGCTGCCTCCCGACAAGCGCCTCTCTTTAGTGTCTTTGGCTAGACACACTTAGCTCACTATCCATTATCAAACGGATACGTCCTTCTCGCGTTGTTCTTCAACGAATATTCAGCATACGAGGCATCCAACTCCCCTTCATAAGAAATTAATGGAACCATGGCTCGAAGGACCTTTATGAAGTATCTTCCCAATAAAAGAAGAACGGGATTAGGGTGTTCCACTTCCCAGTTCATGATATAGTGATCAAGTGGGAAGATCACTTCTTTTACTCGCTTGTCCACAAACACTTCAACACTCTTCGGCTTCAGCGGCTCCTCGTATGTGACTTCCTCCGGGTGACTTATCTCTAATTTAGGCACCAGAATTGAAGATGTGTGTATGTATATATACATATATGTCTATGTATATCTATATGTAAGCATACATACAAGCTTCTTTCTTCTTTCTTTTTAGTTTTGAGCCATATATGTATGCATATGTCTATGTATGTATATGTATATGCTTGTATGTTTAAATAATGTTGTAATAAAACGATGATGAGAAGCTAAAGCACGTTGGAACAAGCCTTGTGAAGCCGTTTCTTAGCAACATCTCGATTTCGAATTTGGATTATCTTGTAAGTTTTAATAAAAGTTGTATCTTTTCTAAAAATAAAAAAAATAAAAATAAAAAAAAAGTATCAACTCTGTTCTGTTCTGTTTTCAAGAACCAGACGGGCGTCTGTCTTCACTGAACGCCCGTCCGATCTGTTTTCATGGCAAACGAACGTCTGCCTTGTTGGACGCACGTCCAGGTTCCATAATTTCTCTTAACTTGATTTTTAATGCTTTATTTGACTTGGATACTTTCATACGAGCTTCTGTGGCTAATTTCTTTTACGTAGATGTTTTGAACGTGCACGTTTACATCTTTCCATCTACGAATCCATGTTAAGTAATTGATTTATTTTTATATACATGATTCATCCATGCATGTTATAGCTAATGTCTGTTCTCGTATGCTATAACTGTTCTTAGTGTTATTTAGTAGCTAATGTCGGTTTCCGTATGCTACATATCGTTGTGATGAATCTTGTGAGCGTTAAGACTTATGTGCTTTCTTTTTATTTTTGTAACTCATATGGGTAGCTACTGTCGGTTTTCCGTTGCTACCATCTTTGGCTTATGAGTTATATTTGTTTAGTATAGCTACTGTTGGTTTTCCATAATGCTATCACCTCTTGACGAGTCTTAAGGCGCGTCTTACACATGTAATGTAATGAATAGTACTGTCGTTTATCGTAAACTATCATTATTTGGTAGACGTTTATTACATACATGTTTCGTTGCAAATAAATGGGCTAGTTTTCTTTCTTTTATTTTCCGTTATTTTTGCATACCATTTAGATGCATATCACTTAGGTGCATTTCATCTAGTTGCATTTGTTTTTCTATTTTTTTTCCTTTTATTCTTTTTAGAGTGTAGTTACTGTCGGTTTCCGTAATACTACCTCGTTTTTTTTCCATGATGGTTACTGTTGGTTTTCCATATGCCATCATTATTTTATTATTGCATATCATGTAGATTGCATTGTAATATATTTTCATGTAGTTGCACTTAGCCCTACTGTTTTGTAATGTTCCATGTATATGTCCATCCTTATATGAGCTTAATCTGAAAAAAAATCTCTATGACTTCTTTTCCATGTGTTTTACATGTATAACCCTTTGTTCCCCGAGATGTTTCTGTGTTTTTCAAGTGGTGCAGGTACCATTCATCGCTGTTTTTGTCAAGCTACTTTGGAAGTCGTTGCTGAAAAAGGACTCCATATGACATCACAATTGTTGTCCTCTTGACCACTCTTCGAATCAATACCAAATCACTAAGTCCCTAAATTTTTATTTACTGTACAACTTGAGGACAAGTTGCAATCTAAGTGTGGGGAGGGGAATGATCGATATGTATCTACACTCATTTGCTTTATTCTATGCGAAAATGAGCTAAATTTTCAAAAATTTTGTTTTGTCCTGAAGTGAGCATTGCATGTCTTTATTTGAGTTTTATATCATTGAGGCGTTATTTTGCATATTTAGTAAATTTAGTTGTTTCACCCAACACTATTTTTCACATGCCATATGTGAATGATGAGCTATAAAATATAAAGATATACCCTTTTGGATTAGTGATTTTTGATTTTCTTATAAGTCGTGTACTTAGTGCTAACGTATATATCGTGAGATTTATAATAGTTTATGTTTAGATCCAGTATGATATACTATGAATATCCAAGGTTTGAATGTGATAAGTGAAACGTGACTAAAGTCTTTGAAAAAAAAATAATGAATAAATTGTTTACTTGAGGTGTTATGCTCAGGTGGTCATTAGAAAAAAATAATTTTTACCACTTCTAGCCGCAAATCTCTAAGTAATCACATAAATAAATGGGTGTGTCGAAAGCTAGTCGATGATTGGAGTGAGGTAGGGCATTATCACGAAATGTCCTATACCACTATGATGACTAAAAGCTCACGACAGCTAGAAGAAGCTAACCTATGATTTGAGTAAGGTAGGGTGTTATCCCGAAACATCCTATTCTACTATATGACGGGAAAAGAGCTCATTCTAAATGTGCGTATAAAAGTGAATGAAAAAAATTAATTAAAGACTTGGTTATCATTAATCTTATACCTAGTATAAACTAAAAGATATCTTTGTAGGATTATCCTCTGAGTATGTCGAAAAGGTCCTAGATGTATTCTATCATATTTTTCAGGATATATCACGTTTTGTAGGGTACATCTTGTAAGTGTCATTTGTCTCTAGTTGAAGGGGGGTATTAGCTAGTTTTGCTTGAATCAATTTCAAGTGTGGATTTAGTGGAAATTTATTATGGCTATGCACACACATTTGGGCGAACCTCTAAACTATTGAATATGTTTTATATTTGCTAAGATGTTTATTTATCTCGAGCTATGTTATTGTTTTGTTTTGCTCGGACGAGCAAAAAGCTAAGTGTGGGGGTATTGTTTAGGGTCAAATTGTATGATTTTTAACGATATATTTTCTATCAATTTCCCCCATATATGGATGTTTTCCATAGAAATCGAGCGTTATATTGAAATATTGAGTAAATGATGTTTTTAAGAGTTAAATTGCAAAACGTGAATTAATTATGTGCTTAAATGATGAATTTATATTATTTTGGAATTATGTTACGCTTTGGTATGTTTGATCCTCTTGTAGATACTCATTGATGATGGAAAAGATGATTTTAGAGAGCTAAATTCGAAGTTGGAAAGAGCTAAAGAGATTTATGGAAGATTGGAAGATTAAGGAAAGAAATCAAGTTTGTGATCTTCAATGGGTCAAGGTCCAAAGAAGTGAATCAGCGTCCACCTGAGCGAAAATCGGATCGAGAGAGTTCGAAACTTACCGGACGGGCGTCCCAGAGGAAGTGGACGGGCGTCAAAGGCTTGAATGATCACTCCATGTGCTTAGCTTGCAAAAATAAATATCTTGGATATTTTCTGGGAATATTCCAAGCATATTCCTCCCTGATATTTATTTGATCACAAAATAAATATCCTTGATATTTTGATCACCACACTTGGTGATTAAGGCTTTCAAAATATCCCATGTAACAACATGTTTTGAGTCCTAAAAGATGGATTTTGAGGAAGAGAAGAAGATGCAACGAGTTTACGAGATCAACGGATCAATATTTTCCAACGCACTTCTACCGTAACCTGTTTTCGATGGAAATTTGACCCGACTTAGAGGCATTTTCAGGGGACGAGGTCTTGATGAAAGTTGTAGATACTGAAATGAGCTTTGAACGCATTTTGAATCACGCCAATCGGAGGTCTAAAACTCAAGTTATGATTTTTCTTCCAAACAGCTGAAATTTGGACGAATTGGGAGATATTTGGCTCATTTCCTTGCATGTTACCTTCAATGATGGCAAAGATTCCTCCCCAACAAACTCCACATGCTTGTAACTAACTCTTGCATGACTCATCACCCCTACCCACCATCTCCTACCCACCATATCCTAACAAACTAACAAACTCATCATTACATCCTAACAAACTTCTAACCAACTTCTCACCTCCCTCAAATGCTACCTCCCTTATACACCTCCCATTATATACACACACCTCCATCACCACAAAAAAAATATACACACTACCATTCACCTAAAAAAAAGAGGCAGCCGCACTTCTGAGGGGTTTCAAGGCCGATCACCCGAGCCTTGTGCTCGGGTGATCCGGTTAGATTAGGATGTCTTTTTCGTTTTTTTTTTCATCGTTGATGCTTGAAGATCAACCCTTGTATAAACTATGTGAGTTTAATCTCTTTTAATTTATTCAATCTCTAGTTTATTTTTATGATCTTTAATTTATCTTGTATCTTTCCATGAATTATGATGCTATGTGTGACTAGATCGAGAGATCGGTTACTAATCGTTGTCTAACGTGATGAGAATCGTTGTTAGGCTAGATCACCATAGAAAGATAGGATCTTTAATCGTTAATTCGTGACAAGTTAATCGGTTAATTATCTAGGTTGTTAGATTCTAAAATACGAGAGTTAACTTGAATCTACACCTTCGCTTTTGTATGGAATATTGGTCTCAACATTCGGAAGAGGAGAGATCGATAATTGAATTCACTAAGGAATTAGGAATTCATAGCTTGAGAAACGGATTCACTAAGAGATTAGAAATTTGTATCTCGTGTAAAGGTGAAACCACAATTTGAATTAAAATCATGAGATGAACTTGGATTGAGATCACTTAGTTTGTATTCTGCTTGATCCCATGTATCTTTAGCTTAGGTCGTTTTATTGTTCTTAGCTTAGATTTATCTTATTTGTTCTATGTTTTTATTTCCTTTATTTGTTTTCTTGAGTGATAATTTAGAGGAATTAATAAAATTAGATTCAACAATGCCCAATTCCTCGTGGATCGACCACTTACTCATTACGCTTTACTAGCAATTACCCGATATTCGGTCGGTTAGGGAGTTAGTTTGCATATAGGTTAGGGTTTTATAAATTGTTTTTGTTTAGTGATGCAAAATCCTCCGAACAAAACCGTAGAAAGTCGACGTCACCAAAACCAAGCCTTAGAAACGGCGTCAAGAAAGGGGCAGACCTTTTCTAGGTTAGACGGATCTCACCGGCGATGTGCCGGGTCAAATGTAGTGATAAAGTGGTGAGTCGGTGTCGAATCCTCGAGAAAAAGTGGTAATTCTTTTAAGTGTGGTTAAACACCAAAGAGCTTGCTATTAACTCGATCTAAACCGCAATTTTATAACACAGATTACTACTACTCTAACCAACATAAAATAAATCGTAATTTAAAAGTTATTCTAATATAATATATATAGATATATAAATATATATAGATGTACATAAATAGTAATATATATATATATATATATATATAAATATATAGATACCAATATATAGTTTATAGATTAGACTAGCCAAAGTATATGTAATCAATTTATTCGATCTTTTCAATTAATAGAATGTGTTCGATCTTCCTTTTTATTAGGTCCAATTGAGTAAATGAAACGGTGTACTCTAATGTCAACAATTCCTCCTCACACGGCGTATGAAATTGTCATATGTCAAATTGTCATCGATCTAATGTCCACAACCGCCTGAGCTAAACTTAGTTAGTCAAAACAGTGCCGAGTACAAATCTACCCCGGATAAAAGAGGTGATTCCATTTGTCAGATGGCCGATGTTATTCAAGAGGCTCCGGTTGTCAAGCGGATCGATTTAATACAAACGGTGTAGTTTCAATTAAACTGTGATTTTAACATTATTAAGATCTCGAGTACAAAATTAATAAGATTTGTTTTACTAGGACAAATCTGCCCCCGGGTAGGAAATAGGATTCCGTTAATCAGACGCGGCCAATTTTACCCTCCGGTTTTTCTATTTTTACTCATATCCTGACTTCTCTGGTCAGTTCATCGTCAGGTTATATGTGGTATTCATCATGATTGATTACGTCATTCCGAATATGTTATCGTTACGTAGCGAAATAGAAAAAGATTCATTTTAACTCAATTTTAATCACTTTTATTTTAACATCATTCTTTTAACGAAAAGATCGAAATAATACGATTACATAACTTTGGCTAGTTATTAGATTTAGCCTAATAACATTATAAAAACTAAAAAGAAGAAAATAACAAACATAAACATAATTATTATAGAAATTACCCGATTACAATCTCTTGACTCGAAATCGTCTTTTTCCCGGACATTCAACGATTTCAAAGAACACCAACCTTCTCGGAATTTCCCGAGCATTACTACGATACTACTACTACATTATTTATTTTGGCATAAGGCCTATTTACAAACTAAAGAAAAGAAAAGAAAAAGAGAAAGAGGAGGGAGAGAATATATATAGGATATGGTATATATATATTGGTACACTCCAAATGATCCCTGCTGCTTCCTATATATAGACTTTCCTCCTTCCCGGACCGGTCCTGAATAATGCCGGATCGGTCCGTGTAATTATTGCAATCATTACATGCATGTGCAAGCATGTGTATGCATGTTACCTTAATCATCACTTAGCATGTGCAAGCATGTGATCTTTAATCATTACTCAAAGATGTGCAAGCATGTGATTTGTTAGGGAAGTAATGATGATTCCCATGTGATCAGTTATCAAAGTAATGATTACTTCCATAATTATATAAAATTATATAATTATATTATTATCTTGTAAAATTCATAACTTGCATTCCCGAACTCCAAATGACATGATTCAAGATCTGTTGAAAAGCTCTTCAAATGATCTACAACTTCCATCAAGACCACTTCTTCAGAAAACGCATTTTTGATGAGTCATTTGTATGTCAAAGACGTTTTCGATTTCCACTAATTGACCACTTGACCTTTTATATCGGTGACGCTTTATAACTTCCTTTCAACAACTTGAATTGACTTCAAAAGTGTCGATACTCGGGTTTTTAGTTTATCTTAAGATTACGCAATGAAATAAACACAAAATACCCGTGTAAAATAGACAATAAACACTCCGGTCACTAAAACCGGTACAAAAACTACAACTTTTACTATAAATACTAACTTTTACTACTAACTATACTAAACTATAAAGATTAATATTTTATACTAATTATATCATAATTTCATATATTTTATATAGAATTTGTCGATAAAACATAATAAAATCACGTATATTTAATCATATAAAAGTCATACATCAACTACTAAAACTTAAACTTTTGATCGTCCTAAAGCAAAAATAAGCGATAATATATAAATAAATAATATAATTGATCAAATTAAAATTTCAAAAGTAATATATATCATCAATATTACAAACATATAAGTTATGACTTTTATAGAAATTTAATAAGAGAGAAAGTTTATATAACTTAAATAAATTAAATATCAAATGTTAATCGAGATGGAAACATGCATGCAATAATTCATAAATATAAATAAAATATTAGAATTACTTTCTATCTTGATTATTACAATTTCCGAATCATTAACTAAGTTAGATAGAAGACACAATGGCTTATAATATATTAGGATAGGACATCGGTTAATCGAAAAGATAGAAAAAGAAATCAAAAGAGAAAGAGGCAAGTCGATGCGTACTCACGTCTTCACATTCTTGATCAAAAGCAGCCCAATTAGTAACATCCTTTTATTCCAACTATTTTTCATTTTCTCTCTTCTTTTCTACTTTTTTTTTTAATAATATTAAGAACTAAAGCGTGAGTGTGTGTAGAAAATAATCAAATTTTACAAGCATTGCTTCATCAAGATTGATCGGAGTACTACTCTTTCGATCTAAAATTACGAGTCCGGTTTCCTTAAACCCGTAATCATTCTTGAGATCTTTTGATTCGACTTATGCCTTCATTCCCAAATAGGACATTTCGAGATAATACCTAAATTTGGACTACTATCATCGAGCATTATTAATATTTATATATTATCGATCAAAGATAGGGAAGATACCTGATATTTGACTAATTCTGTGTAAAATAAATGGTGCTTTAATTCTTAATATAATTTTTTCATAGGACACTAACATATCTGAACTCATTGCCAAAATCAGCTATTTTGCAAGCGTCATGAGGTGAGAACATCTATATTAGAACCTATCTACCCATTCCAATCTCAGCATATACCATTTTTTCTCAACTCTTAACTCTTTTTGTCATCATCTCCTCTCATAAGTACGTACAAACTCGAAGGATGTCAAAGAAATGTAGACCAAAACAAGCTAAGGGTCGGAAATTTCTAGTTAATCAAAATGGCTAAATTCGAGTGAGGTCTTGATCACTCTTTAAAAACTGAAGGTGGGGTCAAAATTGGAAATTTTATTCGGGTAAGCTTTATTTGGCTTTATAGTTATATTTTTGTGGTGTCCAAAATCATCATTCCTAATTTTGATTCCAAATTCATAATTTTTCTTAAAAGAAAATTATCTAAAAATTTATTTATAAATATAAAAATTACTTGAATAATTCCATAAAAGAAATATTTGACAAAAATTATTTAGTTATACATACTTAAAATCTTAAAAATCTTATAAAAGATATAAAACATATTCATAATATATCTAATATATTTTACTAAATCAAAAATTAATCTTCTCAATTTATATCATTTTTATTCATATATATTAACTAACTTAAATCATTCAAGAAAAATTAAAACTAAGAAATAAGTAATTAAAGTACTAATTTATATGAAAAAGGTTATATTTAAAAAAAAAAATTATTTTTTTCGAAAATTTTAATGAAATTTTCAAACCTAACTCTACTCCCTACTTACGAAGTGGCATCGTCCCGATGTTCAATGAGTATGAAAAAGTAGGTTCGAAAATTAAATTAAAATTATAGATGATCGTTATAAACATCGATAACACGCGTATATTAAAAACAAACAACATATATATTAAACAAATTGAAACTATTACACACTAAAAGATTCAAAATAAAGCAAACTTACTAACTAACTTACTAACCTTAATCAACTTACTAACTTATTAAAGCAAACCAACCTTAAACTAAATTAAATAAAACCACTAACAACTATCTCAAATAGTTGACGAACAACCCGTTCTCCACTGGTAGCAATCCTCTACGATAATCACGAGACGGATATATCTCGCCGGAAGCAATTTCGTGGACTTCATTCAAATGAATACATAACCTTGAAATTAACCAAGCAAAAGGCATCGGCCTTCCATTATTATACCGTTCCACCGCAAAGTTTCTCGCCGTCTTAAAAATCAAAATCCCCACCCACATGAGCTCCACTTATCAACGCAAACAACAAAAGTATCTCACTATCACTAACCCACACGCAAGTCACTAGTCGGATAGACTCGTGAGTTAATGAAGTGTTTCCATGCTCTCGGATGAGCGGGTGAGCGGAAGTGGTAGAGTCGTAATTTTGATCGAACTCGAAACAAATACGGAAAAGCTTCCGTGACATAGTTGACAACGTTAAAGGAGTTCCTAACGTCCATTGATATTCAAAATGAAGATTATGGATTTGATTGAAAATCGGTATTTCGTAAATATGATTGATAATATGAGGTGAAAAGTGAATAAGTGTACCACGGACGGATACAAGTTGTGACGGATCGACAGTACTCACAGTAGAGAGAGCGGAATAAAATTCCCTAACGATAGAAACATTAATCCTACCTCTTGGATTCCTTACAAACTTTCTCCAACCTCTATTCTGAATTAAATCCTTCCTGATCCGATCAATTTTTCATAGTTGATACCCTTCTCAACTAAAATTGGAGAATTTGCAAACCTCGCATTCACCAATAAATTAACATTTGAAGCGCTAGACTCCGGGACAAAAACATCTAATGCCTCCGGATCGTATGAATTGACTGACGGTGATGACCGGTTTGACATTTTAAGCTGATTAAAAAAACACAGAGAGTGAAAGATGAAAGTAATAAGTGAATTTGCAATTTATTTACTTTCACTCTCTTCCCTTAAATGGTCAAAAAATTAGAGTACACGTGCATGCATACTAACACTTTCAGCATGACTAAGCAAAATGAACTCCCGGATCGGTCTGGCCCGGCCGGACCGGTCCGGCTTTAAAATGGTTTCACCGTGTACAGGTTGTAAAATTCAAGTTTGCTTGTTTATCTTTAATAGGCTCATGGCTATTAGAGTTTAAATAAGTTACTAAAGATTATCTAACTGATATGGATAACCGATACACGAATTACATTTTAAAAACGACATACGTAAATATTTTTTGTTCTTAGATTTTTGATGAAATATTTAAATACTATTAAAAGTGATTAAATCTACTATTATGACAAAAAACGATTATGAAAACGAAAAACTATTAAATTAGCAAACTTAGTATTTAATAAAATTAAAATGCGGAAAATAAAATAAACAGACAGAAAATGTTTAAAACTAACAAAGTTGTACGAAATCAAATAATGTCAACATCATCATCCTCAATTTGGATAAATCTGGATCATTCAAACTTGGAACCGATGACGTAATCGGTTTGTGGAAACGTGGTCGTGGTCCGAATCGAATCGCCGAGACCTAACGAACTCATACTTGACGTCATCCTTGCAAAATCCGAAAATCCTCCCAGCTAGATGTAATAACACCACGAGAACTCAGTATAAAAGACACCACGACCACTGGGCGGCTTCCAAAAGGATTTGGCATATGATGAAAGCTCGAGATGGTGGAATAGGTGCTATCCATTCAGTAAAGTATATGGGTTAGATTGACAGGCGGATAGGCGGTTTATCGAAAGAAGGATCAAGATGCATCCGCTCATGTCTCAACATCCTCTACGTAAATCATCACTCCACCGCTTACTACGCCTTTCGAAAACAAAGCCATATTAGCTTTGTCCTCGGCTACATCTCGACACTAAAGATTGAAACATATCGTATGTAATGGTGCTTGGAAAGAAGCTGACTGCTTTGCTCGAGAAAAAGATGAAAATGCTGAACCCGGGTGGAATCGGGTGGAGGTGCACTCACGCCTAACTATCGAGTCTATCGAACCTCTCTGAGACCTCCTCAGACTAGGGCCTATCAGGACTCATCTCGCCATAGTTAATTTGTCGTTAGATAGGAAAGGAACTCCCGATCTACGACATAAATCCGAAATAAAGCCAGGAAAGTACATGTGACTCCCTGCCTTGGCAGTAACAATAAACTTGAAAACCCTTCTATACATGATTTTCCCCACATACACCTTAATATCATGAATCATCGCCCAAGTAATGCATAAATCTTCTTTACCAAAGGCGGTGTGTTTGGTAGTGGGATAGAGAGTATGGCTCAAAAATCTTTTGATTGCCCTCAGATCTCTAAAACACTTCCCATAATTAAATCTATTGTCCACCCACTCTGCTTTGTAGCATCAAACTCCCTCTGAGCTCTGTGAGGCAATCTGCTCATACATAGCAGGATCATCTAATCCATAAACAAATTTCATTAATCCTCTTCATCCGGAAAAACTTCTACCCCTAAAACAAGATTAATAAGTTCCGGACTAAAAGACACATGTCTAGACCTAAGGGAATAGACTCATCATACTACCCTCGGTGGGTGTCAAAGTAGACAGAATCGCATAAAACTCGCCACTAAGGTAGTATTGATCTCTCTCTGTCCTCCTCCGAGCCGCAAAATCCAACCATTGGCGTCTCGCAAAAATACGCCTAACTTCCTCTCCTAAGTCATCAAAATCTAAGCCTCTTTACAACACAACTCCACATTTACTATAGATATTCTTATAAGCATTCTTAGCTTGAGGTGAAGTCAGAGCAACAAAACTAATGATTCTTCTTCCGGTGTTAAATCTTTAAGACCTACATTGGTACTTCTATTGGAATATTAGGCTTTCGTTTCTTAGAGATTTTTCGATTGGATGAGGCCATTCTACAATTTTGGAATAATAATAATAAAAAAAAAAAAAAACACAAACAAAAACAACACAAATAAAATGTCACAACACACTTAAAAATCAAAATAGTTGAAAAAAAATCTAAAAATTATAAAAATCATGAAATTGATAACTAGAGTAAACAAATTATACCTTATAATGAACAAAACGGTGAAAAGTGGCCGGAAAAGTTGTATAAGCCACCGGGATGAAATGGAGCTTGTGTTCGATCTTTTTCAAATTTTTCACTTGTGGTGAAGAGAGGAGAGTAAAGAGGAAGAATATATGTAATGGTTTAGTGTAATTTGTATTTTGAAGAGAAAAAGAAAATTTTTGGGGGTGGAGGTGGTGGTGCGGCTGCTGAAAAGAAAAGAGGAGAAATGAAGAAGAAGAAAAGATCCCGTCTTTTTAGGTTAACTCGAACCCGGATCGGTCCGGTGTAAGGGCCGGATCGGTCCGTGTGAAATTTTTATGATTTTTTCGAATTTTTTTTTTTTTTTGGATTTTTGATATAAAACTTATAAAACTCAATAAAAACTTAATAAAAATAGAAAATAAAATTTATAAATTTTATAACAATTTCTTAAAATTTATAAAATCTTTATAAAACTTATTTAAAAGTTTATAAAAATTCAATAAATTTCTATTAATTCTTATAAAATATATAAAAACTTAAAAAACTTTTTATAAAACTTTTATAAAACTCCTTAATTTTATAAAGATCCAATTTTATAAAATTTTCAAAGTTATGCAAAAATTTTATAAAACTAAAAGCAATAAAAGACTTGAACTTACGGGGTTTCTAATTCTTCAATTTCTACAAACTCCAGATTTCTAACATACCGTTCAAGCAAACTAAATCCTAGAAACGTAGCGTTTGAATTAAGTCTTGGAAGTCCATCGGGATTTTCGGTTAACCACCTAATCGTTCCTTCTTAATTACATTCAAACACTCATTCGAGATTGAGTTATATTTTTCCCACATTGCCCACTTGTGTTCAATCTTTCCATGATTACGCACTTCCTTAAAAACTTAGCCCTTCTCTTTATCGAGCTTCTCGACGTACCATTACAAACTTCTTTCAATTTTTTCTCTCTCAACAATTGCTTGTTCTTTCCAAAAACTAAGGCTTCTATAGTAAAGGCGATATCTCTATTAAAACCAAACTTCAAAAGCAAAACAAAAACTCCTAATCTATCTAAAAAAGACATCCAGTTCTTTTACGTCTATCCGGTAAAAGACGAAACTAGTTTAGACATATAAAAGTAAAGATAAAACCTGGTAATTTGATACTTTCAGCTTTTCAGAGCACTGCTTTTTTTTAGTCTTTTGGAGGGTCGATCAGCAACATCACTTCATTTATGAGAGAGACTTCTTCACCTTCCAGAAATAGTTTCACCCTGTGACCATTGGCTATAAAAGTTGTATTCCCATCAGTTAGTTCAACGACTCAGGTTTATAAACTCGTGTTACTTTAAATGGTCCTGTCCATCTTGATTTAAGCTTTCCTGGAAACAACTTTAAACGTGAATTGTACAATAACACTCGATCACCTACATGGAACTCACGACTATAGATTCTCTTATCATGGAAGGATTTCGTGCGTTCCTTGTAGATTCGAGCATTTTCATATGAATCAAGGCGAAATTCTTCTAATTCTGTTAACTGAAGTAGTCTATGATCACCGACAGCCTTAGGATCGAAATTCAGAAATCTAATAGCCCAGAAGGCTCGGTGTTCTAACTCTACTGGGAGATGACAAGATTTACCAAAGACTAATTTGTAGGGAGAACAGCCAATCGGAGTTTTAAAAGCTGTTCTGTATGCCCATAACGCATCATCTAGTCTAACTGCCCAGTTTTTACGGTTTGAATCCACTGTTTTTTCTATGATTCTTTTAATCTCTCTATTCGACACCTCTACCTGACCACTGGTTTGCGGATGATAAGGTGTTCCTAACTTATGCGTTACACCATATTTTTCAATTAACTTAGTAAATGGTCGATTGCAAAAGTGTGAACCTCTATCACTAATGATCGCCCTTGGAATGCCATATCTAGTGAATATGTTCTTTTTAAGGAATCGTATGACAACCTTGGTATCATTAGTGGGAAGAGCTTCAAATTTTCTACCCATTTCAAACATAATCTACCATTACAAGAATAAATCTTTTTCCAAACGATATAGGGAAAGGTCCCATGAAATCTATACCCCAAACATCAAATAACTCACATTCTAAAATAGGTTGCATAGGCATTTCATGTTTTTTCGATATATTTCCCCATTTTTGACATGATTCACAAGATTTAACATATGTATACGCATCTCTATAAAGTGTAGGCCAATAAAAACCACATTGCAAGACTTTAAAAGCAGTTTTCCAACCTCCATGATGACCTCCTGCCTCACGATCATGACAAAACGATAAAACACTTAAAATTTCATTATCAGGCACACATTTTCTGATTATTCCATCCGAACATTTACGAAAAAGATCTGGTTCCTCCCAGTAATAAAATTTTAAGTCGTAAAAGAACTTCTTTTTCTGTTGCCAAGTCCAATGAGACGGAATGTAATCACAAAGTTAAGTAGTTAATGATATCTCCAAACCAAGGTGAATTTTCCTTAGAAGGAATTCTTTTCTTTAATAACTGCATGGTTGAAGGCATATCGATTCTAAAATGATTGTTCATCGTGAAATGAATCTTTAATTTCATTTCATATTTCTTCCTCGATTTCCATTCTACTTAGATGATCTCACTACTACATTCTCACTTCCTTTTTATCTTTAATTTCAATATCAAATTCTTGAAGTAGAAGAATCCATCTAAGAAGACGTGGTTCCGCATCTTTCTTACTCAGTAAATATTTCAATGCTGAATGGTCTGTATAAACTATTACCTTAGAGCCAACAATATATGATCTAAACTTATCTAAGGCAAAAATCACAGCCAACAGTTCTTTTTCTGTAGTTGCATAGTTCAGTTGAGCTGCATTTAACGTATGAGATGCATAGTAAATAGCTTTGAGAATTCTATTATACCTTTGACCTAAAACAGCTCCTACAGCTAAATCGCTTGCATCACACATAATCTCAAAAGGTAAATCCCAGTCTGGTGCTACCAATCACCAGTGCAATAATCAACTTCGCTTTGAGGTCTTAAATGCTTCCATACATTTACTATCAAAATTAAAAGGTACTTTTTTTTCAAGCAAATGACTTAGAGGTTTTGCTATCTTTGAAAAATCTGCAATAAATCTCCTATAAAATCCTCGCATGTCCAAGAAATCCTCTTAGCATTCTTAGATTAACTGGTGGAGGCAATTTTTCGATTACCTCGACTTTAGCTTTATCAACTTCAATTCCTACTTGAGAGATTCTATGACCTAGTACAATTCCTTCCGATACCATCAAATGACATTTTCCCGTTAAGCACTAAATTGGTATCCTCACAAATTGTAACACTCGCTTCTAAGTGTAACAAACACCATTAAAAGAGTCTCTGTAAACACTAAAGTCATCCATAAAAATTTCTAAGAATTTCTCAACCATATCATAAAATATAGACATCATACATCTTTGAAATGTAGCAGAGCATTACATAAACCAAACGGCATTCTTTTATACGCAAAGTTCCATAAGGACAAGTGAAAGTAGTCTTTTCCCTATCTCTCTCTTTGCAATGAATATCTCAGAAATAACTGAATAACCATCTAAGAAACAAGAATACTTATGTCCACTTAAACGCTCCAACATTTGCACTATGAATGGAAGTGGATGATGATCTTTCTTAGTATGATCATTTAGTTTTCTAAAATCAATGCACATTCGATATCCTCGTAATTTCCTTTGTGGGATCCATTCATTCTTATCATTCTCTTTCACTTTGTGAAACCTCCTTTCTTTGGTACAACTTGAGTTGGACTTACCCATTCACTATCCGATATAGGAAAGATTATTCCCATTTCTAATAGCTTAATAACCTCTTTCTTAACGATTAATCGCAAATTCGGGTTGAGGCGGCGTTGCGGTTGAATACAAGGTTTAGCATCTTCTTTTAGAATTATCTTATGAACACATATCTCGGGGCTAATACCTCGAATATCGGCAATCATGTCCATCCAAAAGCTTTCTTATGCTTTCTCAACATTCTAAGTAATTGACCTTCTTGTTGCTCAGTTAAAGTTGATGAAATAATAACTGTAAAAGATTATCAATTTCAAGAAAAGCATATTTCGATTTAAAGGTAACGGTTTCAATTCCAGTTCTTAGGCGGATCTTCTATTGACGATTTAAGAACCGGTCCTTCTAGTTCTAACTCCAAATACTTATGCCATGGTGGTTTAAAAGTAAAAGCGCCTTTGTCTGTAGAAAAGGATTATCTCTTTCATTTCAATGTCTTCCTCATCTTCTTTTTATAGATAGACAGAGTTAAGCATTCTTCTAATCTGTCTTCAAAAGTTGGTAAATCGATTATCATAGACAGAATGAATATCTTCTATAAAAGAACATGATTACGTGATGTATATTGATGGTTCATAGCTTTGAAAATATTGAAAGCAACTTCATCTTCATTGACTCTCAAAATTAATTCTCCTTTCAACATCGATTAAAGTTCTCCTCGTAGCTAGAAATGGGCGTCATAAGATAAGTGGCGCTGAAAATCCTTCTTCCATTTCCATAACTACAAAGTCTCTTGGAAAATAGAACTTGTCTACCTTAACCAATATGTCCTCAATAATTCCTTTAGGGTACTTAATCGATCTATCTCGCCATTTGCAGAGTCATTTCGATCTTAGTAAGCTTTCCTATGCCTAGCTTTCTATAATCCTCATAAGACATGAGATTTATACTAGCTCCAAGATCACATAAGACCTTCTTAAACCGAAATCCTCCAATTTCACATGGAATGGTAAAACTTCCAGATCTTTCGGTTTAGGTGGTAACTTATCTTTGCAAAATTGCGAAATTCTTCATTTAGGCATATATTCTCATATTCCTCTAATTTTTTCTTATTTGATAGTATATCTTTCAAAAACTTTCCATAGGCGAGGCATATTTATCGAGCTTCGATAACAGGATATTAACATGAATATGACGAAAAGTATCAAGGAAACGAGCATACTTACGATCGCCTTAATCTTTTAATTTGATCTTTAGGTGGAAAAGGTAAAGACTCTAAATCTATAACCTTTGGTTTGAAGTCATTCTCTCTTTTTCTTTATCCTTAAACTTTTGAGTATTACTTGATCGCCATGTTTCAGGTTCTTGAATTTTTTCTTTTAATTTGTTCCCTGAATCAATCTCTACTTCAGATTCCTTCAGTTCTTCCTGTTTTTCATCCTTGTTTTCTTTATCTTCTACTCTAACATGTTCTTTAAATAGATTCCTTAAATCTTTATCCATAGGATCTTTCAAAATCCTAGGGATTTTTACCCATTTTTCACCTTCCTTCTCAGGTTCCAAACTTCTATTCCTTTTCAAGAAATTCTCTATGATTTCTTCTTCCTCATTCGTAAAGTCAAGTTCATCTTTAGTCTCTTCATTTTTATCTAAATCATTTTCTACTTCATTATTCCCGAAGTTTTCTACTCCATTACTACCATAAAGTTTCCTACTTCTAAACTACAACATTTACCTCTCTTGGGTTTCTTTCAGTGATTACTTGGTAATCCTCCGGAGGTCTCTCTGTTACGCGTTCACCTTCCCTACTCAAATGATCTTCCATATTCCTTAATGAAGCTTCTATCGTTCTCATTCTCGGTATCATGTCCATTCATAGATGTTTTCATTGAACTCATATCCTTACTGACTGAACCTATAGAAGTCATCATTGTTTCCATATTCTTAGCTTGAGTAGATACTACACCCATCATATTTTCCATCAGTTTTTCCCATTTTTCAACCCCTTCGCAGTTGAGTTGAACTTTGAGTTACTTGGTATACTTTGAGTGGTATGCTGAGGATAGGATCTTGGTAATGATTGTAAATTCTGATTAGATGTATTTCCTTGATAAACTTGATTATTATTCATATTCTTATACTGAACTGGATACGGCGGTTGTCCTGGCTTACTAGGGTTTTCAGACCATCTAAAAGTTGGGTGATCTCTTCTAATAGAATTAAACGAGTTTGAATATGCATTGTTCAAATTCCTATGTTGCTGAAGAAAACTCACCTCCTCTCTTGAATATCCTGTTGGTTCTTCTATCCCTAATGACACATTATCATGATTTGAGTATTCAGTTGGCATACTATTTTCTGAATTTTGATTCTTACCTTGTTGTAATCCATCAAACTTTCTACTCAAATTCTCCAAATGTGCTAGAACTTCCGTGTTTGACGTACATTCTCCTGCAAAAGCTACTTTTCTAGTGCTAGAACCGGTTTCCCACATTCTTTTATTTTTGGAAATCTTTTCTATAGCATCGTAAACTGTTTGAGCTTCACTCATCATTAACGAACCACCACATGCATGATCTACATCTGCACGTGAATCTTTCCTTAATTTACGACAGAAAAGTTGAATTTGCATATCTAAAGAATAACCATGATCGGGACAAGCTCTTAACAATTTTTTAAACCTTTCCCACACATTCCCAAGTGTTTCTTCAGATCCTTGTCTAAAATTAGCAACCTCGTCCTGGAGTGAAATATTGTTTCAGAAATTCAGTTTGAATATTCTCCCAACTAGTTAACGACTGGTGTGGAAGAGACATAAACCAATCTCGGGCTCTTCCTTTTAAAGAAAAAGGAAACATAGTCATCCTCGTTAATTCCTTATGAGCACCTTGACTTTTGGCTGTATTGCACAGTTCTTCAAACAGATAGAGATGATGATGTGGATCTTCATCATCTTCTCCTAGAAATTGGGCTCTTGCGTCAATTAAACCAAAAAGATGAGATTTAATTTCGAAATTATTTGCTCCTTCATTAGGTAAAAGTATGGGATTATTAGTCTGGTTTCTCCTAACAGTTTGATCACAGATAGGTCTTGGGTTTGGTGGATTGTTACGATTATTCTGGTTCCGATCTTGATTGTTCCTATTATTATTGTTCTGATTATTATTAGGGTTAACAGGGTTTTGGCCATGCCCTAAAGCATGATCTAGCCTCTGTTCGTTTGTTTCATCACTAGTTTCAAATGTATTTCTTTATTTTTATTAGAAGATGATTCCGTTGGAGGTTTTCCAAGGAGTCCTAAGTCGTTTGACCACGTTTACTCTCTATCCATAATCACCTTTCGTAGCGTTTATATCAGGCTTATAAGGAGTAAGTGAGGCTTTACCGCTTCTGGTCATCAACTAACGAAAATAGAAAAATGCTCGAGTTTTAAAGAAGAAGAAAATTGGTACTAAAAGAAAGTAGATACCAACGAAAAATAAAAAAAGAAATGTGATAAGAAGAGTGTTGGTTTATCTGGAGAATTTTTAAGCTAATACAAGTAGTAACCATAGACACAAAAAAAAAATTAGCGACTTTGTTTCCCCGGCAACGGCGCCAGAAAGTTGACGTCACCAAAACCTAGCCTTAGAAACGGCGTCAAGAAAGGGACAGACCTTTTCTAGGTTAGACGGATCCTAACCGGCGTGTGTACCGGGTCAAATCAGTAGTGATAAAGTGGTGAGTCGGTGTCGAATCCTCGAGGAAAAAAGTGGTAATTCTTTTAAGTGTGGTTAAACACCAAAGAGTTGCTATTAACTCGATCTAAACCGCAAGTTTATAACACACATTACTACTACTCTAACCAACATAAAATAAATGCGTAATTTAAAAGTTATTCTAATATAATATATATAGATATATAAATATATATAGATGTACATAAATAGTAATATATATATATATATATATATATAAATATATAGATACCAATATATAGTTTATAGACTAGACTAGCCAAAGTATATGTAATCAATTTATTCGATCTTTTCAATTAATAGAATGTGTTGATCTTCCTTTTATTAGGTCTAATTGAGTAAATGAAACGGTGTACTCCTAATGTCAACAATTCCTCCTCACACGAGCGTATGAAATTGTCATATGTCAAATTGTCATCGATCCAATGTCCACAAGCGCCCCATGCTAAACTTAGTTAGTCAAAACAGTACCGAGTACAAATCTACCCCGGATAAAAGAGGTGATTCCATTTGTCGGATGGCCGATGTTATTCAAGAGGCTCCGGTTGTCAAGCGGATCGATTTAATACAAACGGTGTAGTTTCAATTAAACGTGATTTTAACATTATTAAGATCTCGAGTACAAATTTTAATAAGATTTATCTTTCCAGACAAATCGCGCCCCGGGTAGGAAATAGGATTCCGTTAATCGACGGCCATTTTACCCTCCGTTTTTCTATTTTTACTCATATCCTGACTTCTCCGCCGTGGGTTCATCGTCAGGTTATATGTGGTATTCATCATGATTGATTACGTCATTCGAATATGTTATCATTTACGTGCTAAATAGAAAAAGATTCATTTTAACTCAATTTTAATCACTTTTATTTTAACATCATTCTTTTAACGAAAAGATCGAAATAATACGATTACATAACTTTGGCTAGTTATTAGATTTAGCCTAATAACATTATAAAAACTAAAAAGAAGAAAATAACAAACATAAACATAATTATTATAGAAATTACCCAATTACAACTGCTGACTCAGAAATCGTCTTTTTCCGGACATTCAACGATTTCAGCAACACCGAACCTTCGAGAATTTCCCGAGCATTACTACGATACTACTACTACATTATTTATTTTGGCATAAGGCCTATTTACAAACTAAAGAAAAGAAAAGAAAAAGAGAAAGAGGAGGGAGAGAATATATATAGGATATGGTATATATATATTGGTACACTCCAAATGATCCCTGCTGCTTCCCTATATATAGACTTTCCTCCTTCCCGGACCGGTCCTGAATAATACCGGATCGGTCCGTGTAATTATTGCAATCATTACATGCATGTGCAAGCATGTGTATGCATGTTACCTTAATCATCACTTAGCATGTGCAAGCATGTGATCTTTAATCATTACTCAGCATGTGCAAGCATGTGATTTGTTAGGGGAAGTAATGATGATTCCCATGTGATCAGTTATCAAAGTAATGATTACTTCCATAATTATATAAAATTATATAATTATATTATTATCTTGTAAAATTCATAACTTGCATTCCCGAACTCCAAATGACATGATTCAAGATCTGTTGAAAAGCTCTTCAAATGATCTACAACTTCCATCAAGACCATTTCTTCAGAAAACGCATTTTTGATGAGTCATTTGTATGTCAAAGACGTTTTCTCGATTTCCACTAATTGACCACTTGACCTTTTATATCAGTGACGCTTTATAACTTCCTTTCAACAACTTGAATTGACTTCAAAAAGTGTCGATACTCGGGTTTTTAGTTTATCTTAAGATTCTGCAATGAAATAAACACAAAATACCCGTGTAAAATAGACACAACACTCCGGTCACTAAAACCGGTACAAAAACTACAACTTTTTACTATAAATACTAACTTTTACTACTAACTATACTAAACTATAAAGATTAATATTTTATACTAATTATATCATAATTTCATATATTTTATATAGAATTTGTTGATAAAACATAATAAAATCACGTATATTTAATCATATAAAAGTCATACATGATATGCAAGAGTTCGATAGAAGTACTGACTCCTCCATAAGAAATCTTGAAGACAAGTTGGGGCAATTGATTGAAATGATGAGGCATGAGAAAGAGGTAGAAACTTGTGCAATAGAGGTGGTCCGGGATGAAGATGTGCTCATTGAAGAAGTTCAGGTTGAGAATGAGGTTGATGATTCAGTTTGCTGTAAGACAGAGTTAGAGGAGCAAGAGATTAATTGGCCATCTTTAGTAAAGCCACTGGGAGAGTTGGTAATATTTGATATGACGGTCCCAGATTACTACTCTCATCCACTCTGTGAGGATGAATTTTCTGCGGTCCAGTTTGTGTACTCCCCGATGGATGAATTTTATGGAATGGAGCAGAAGATGGTACGACAGGCTGATAAAAGAAGATTCTCTGGCTGGGAGGAGGTAGCATCGAGGGCCAAACGAGGTACGTTTCTAGACAATTTAATTTCGATGGTTCTCGCTTTGATCACTTTTCTTAAGCTATTGATCTTCTTAAGTTTGGATTTTGGTTGATTGAGTTTGTATAGAGTCACCCTGTCGAGCAAACGACGTTAAACAAAAGCGCTACCGGGAGGCAGCCCGATAATAAAGATAATTTGAATAAGCCTAGTCTTAATGAAATGTAGAATCTGTATGAAAGATGAACACAAAGCACAACCAAGTCTCGATGATGAATGTTTGAATGTCATTAAGAGGGAATGATTAGGTGGTTATCCGAAAATCCCGAGGAATTTAAAGAAAACATTCAAATACATCATTTCTTGGACTTAGGTTGTAGAACCCTTGAGGATCTGGGTATAAAAGACTCACTACATTTCATTTTATGATCTAGTCTGTTTCAAATTTCTAGTAGTTGTAGTATAGTGGTGAGTATTCCCACCTTAATAAAACGTGTGTAATAAAAATGAAACTAGGAATAGGCCGACTTGACTACGATATATGCTCATGTGATACTCTCTATTTGCCTATCGAATTTTCTCACGTGTGTGGGGCCATTATCTTATTATTCCCATATCCCTATTGCATACTTTTGCACGAGGACCATGTCCCGTGTTTGCTTAAATGTTTGCTTTGTTTTGGTTTTGATATAGGGATTCGGATCGTGCTTTCTCATGGCTGTTATGGGATTCGGTAGCACTTTTCTGCCAGGTTTATAAGTTAAGTCTTCCTCTCTATCTCATTCACTATGCTTTAAGGATAATGCAAGTTTGTAAGTGGGGGGTAGAGTCGAGGTTAGTCTAGTAATGGCATTAAGTGTTTATTTTGTATCGAAAAAATCCTTAGTTTTTAATCTTTCGAGCATTAATGAGTTGATTAAAATAATCTGTATAAGGTATATATTTCATGAATTTAAAGATGTAATGATCAATTTGGATATGTATAACCAATGTGAACCGCAAAGTGTATTTTAACCGAAAATCTATTTGTATAACATGAATTCCTTCACGTAAGCCTTTGATATTGAAGCGAAAAATTTTAAATCGTACTCCATTCAAGATTATTAGTGGTTTATCCTAGAAATAGCGATAACTTAGTACCTAACTTCGAACATGTACTTGTGAATATCCAAGGTTTGAATGTGATAGAAAGAATGTCAAAATAAGATAAACTATATATATGTCGGTTGTAGCTACCAATGATTTGAGTGTAGTAGTAGGCGTTATCACGAAACGTCCTATATCACTATGAGGTTTAAAAGCTCCATTGCACTGATGATAGTAGTCCAGCTAGGGTGTTATCACGAAACATCCTATTGCTGGGAATGAGGGCATATGCTACACATTAAAAATAAATAAATAAATAAATAAATTATCTTCTGACTATCCCCAGTATAAACTGAATGATATGCTTTAGGGATTATCCTAATAAGTACACATGAGGACGTTGTGTGGAACTGTTACTGCCTATACCTAGGAAAATCATTAGGACTGTCTGAATGGATATTTGTGCGTTTGCTTGAATTATTCAAGAGAGGATAGTTGAAATTGAAAAGACTTGTCACACACACACTCTGTTATACATTTATATTGCGGTTAACGTGTAGTTATGATTCGAATGGTTGCATCATCTGATTGTCATTTATATCTTATATCTTCATGAATTTTTCCTCATTCATTTTATTTTATCGCTTATTTTGTTCGAGGACGACCAAAAGCTAAGTGGGGGGTTGTGATGACGGAAAAATTCATCATTATTTTTATAACTTTTCACCCGTTTTCGATATCATTTTGAGCACTTTTGTATCATTTCGAGTCTTTAATTCCTAAATTTCATAAAAATATATAAGTCATGAATATTTTATAAAACATCGTGTTTTTATGTGTTTTTATTAGTTTTTGTACCGGTTTAGTAACCGGAGTGTCGCGTGTCGGATTTACGTTTGGTGTTTTGGTGGTTCATTGCGAGGATTATACATTGACCAAGATTCCACGTAACGACATGTTTTTGAGCCTAAGAAGATGTATTTTGATGGATGGAAGAATGTGCCATAAGCTAACAAGTTCAAACGGATCAATTGTCTTGAATGCTTCTACCGTAGTAAATATCTTCGACAGACATTTGACCCAACTTAGAGGCATTTTCTGGGAAGAGTTCTTCATAAAAGTTGTAGATATTCAAATGAGCTTTCCAACGCATTTTGAATCACGTCAATTGGAGGTCTACAACTTAAGTTATGGCTATTTTATCAATAAGCGCTTACTTATAGAAACGCCGGGAAAAGTGGAGATATTTTCCCAACTTGATTATATTCTCCCATGTGGTGCGTATTTACTTGCAATGATGGATATTCCCTCCCATGTGCTTGATGATGGCTCCCACGTGCTTGATGATGGCTCCCATGTGCTATATATATATATATATATATATATATATATATATATATATATATATATATATATATATATATATATATGTATGTATGTATATCTCTCCTATATATACTCCCCCGTTTCCATTCCTTCTTTCTTGCCCCTCTCTTCTCCCATTTCTCTTCTTATCCTTCTTCTTTCTTTTATTTATGTTATGGAGGGGCTATATGTAATATATATATCGTTATAATGTCGATTGTAATAACCCGACTAGTTATCGCTTTTAATATAATTTCGTTTCCGTCTTTTATTGCTTTCTTTTACTTTTATGCAATTAGTATAAATATATATATATATATCATTATACTATATATATATATATATATATATATATATATATATATATATATATATATATATATATCTATATAAATTAGTTATTTTATTTCCGTTTTGATTTCTTTAGTTTTGTTTCTTTATATATATATATATATATATATATATATATATATCTATATATACATATATATATCTATATACTAGTATTTATATATATATGTATGTATTTAGATATATATTTATATTTCGTTGTTATTTCCGTTGTTATGAATAGCTAAAAGTAGTTACATAGTCGAATCATGTAAAATTTGGTGAAATCAACCTTTGGAAGATAAAATAGGGAGTGTGTAGTGCTTTTTATTGTTATATCTCACATATTTCACGTCTTAGAACTTGTTATAACAGATTTGGACTAGATTAGCTACCTAGGTCAAAAATCACACACATCATTCTTGAGAGTGTTCGAGAGAGAATGGTGTGGGAAAAGGGTTCTAAGACCGGGCGGTAAAACATACCGGGGTTTTAGGTCGTAAATTCAGGCTGCGCTCATCAATGTATTATTATCAACATAATAACTTGAATGTGGTAGTCTAGATTAGTGTAGTTTAGTGTTAGACCCCGGTTGAACTATGAAGTGCCGGGTGGTTCTTGAGCCAACGATGACAAGTTGTTTCACTGAGTCTTCCGGGTAGACCATGGATTAGGTAATACTTGGTTTTCTTCTTTGACACATTCGCGTTAAGATGTTTGGTGTAGTACGTTGGTGAGTATGAATCGGTAGTAACCCGACCGAGTAATTTTGGACTTGTTTCCATAACGAGGTTATATCAAGCGTCTCACAAAGACTTAATCATGTTAGGATAATCGGTTTTCTAAAAAGAGAATTAATTAACCTCACATAGGATGTTGAAGGAGAGTTGTTCAGATCTTAACATCAGAATTAGGAGCACGCACCCGTGAGATTGAATGTGAGAGTTCATTTGTTATAATGCACACTTCCAGTTTGTCTATCCGTGGGGTTGAAATTAGCTATTTTGATCATGGTTCGGCTATGTCTTTTAAAACCAAATAGTTTAATTTTCTTTCTTTTCTATCTTTAGTATAAACATACCAACAATCCAAAAACTTTGATCGCCTAGACTAAGAACCACGTTCACTTTGGTACTCACAACCACGTTTCTGTGGGATCGACCTCGCACTTCTCTGTAGCTATCCTAACAATCGACCGGTACTCTGCTTTGGTTAGAGAGTTAGTTTACCCACGGTTTTCGAGTCTTTATAAATGTATTTTCGAGGGTAAATTTAAGCTCATCAAGTTGATGTATGACTTTTATATGATTAAATATACGTGATTTTATTATGTTTTATCGACAAATTCTATATAAAATATATGAAATTATGATATAATTAGTATAAAATATTAATCTTTATAGTTTAGTATAGTTAGTAGTAAAAGTTAGTATTTATAGTAAAAAGTTGTAGTTTTTGTACCGGTTTTAGTGACCGGAGTGTTGTGTCTATTTTACACGGGTATTTTGTGTTTATTTCATTGCAGAATCTTAAGATAAACTAAAACCCGAGTATCGACACTTTTGAAGTCAATTCAAGTTGTTGAAAGGAAGTTATAAAGCGTCACTGATATAAAAGGTCAAGTGGTCAATTAGTGGAAATCGAGAAAACGTCTTTGACATACAAATGACTCATCAAAAATGCGTTTTCTGAAGAAGTGGTCTTGATGGAAGTTGTAGATCATTTGAAGAGCTTTTCAACAGATCTTGAATCATGTCATTTGGAGTTCGGGAATGCAAGTTATGAATTTTACAAGATAATAATATAATTATATAATTTTATATAATTATGGAAGTAATCATTACTTTGATAACTGATCACATGGGAATCATCATTACTTCCCCTAACAAATCACATGCTTGCACATGCATGTAATGATTGCAATAATTACACGGACCGATCCGGCATTATTCAGGACCGGTCCGGGAAGGGAGTTCTTCTATAAAAGGGGATGCAGAGGCTTCATTTCCATTGTACCAATATATATATACCATATCCTATATATATTCTCTCCCTCCTCTTTCTCTTTTTCTTTTCTTTTCTTTAGTTTGTAAATAGGCCTTATGCCAAAATAAATAATGTAGTAGTAGTATCGTAGTAATGCTCGGGAAATTCTCGAATGTTCGGTGTTGCTGAAATCGTTGAATGTCCGGAAAAAGACGATTTCTGAGTCAGCAGTTGTAATCGGGTAATTTCTATAATAATTATGTTTATGTTTGTTATTTTCTTCTTTTTAGTTTTTATAATGTTATTAGGCTAAATCTAATAACTAGCCAAAGTTATGTAATCGTATTATTTCGATCTTTTCGTTAATAGAATGTGTTCGATCTTCCTTTTTATTAGGTCCAATTGAGTAAATGAAACGGTGTACTCCTAATGTCAACAATTCCTCCTCACACGAGCGTATGAAATTGTCATATGTCAAATTGTCATCAGTCCAATGTCCACAACTGCCCCATGCTAAACTTAGTTAGTCAAAACAGGTACCGAGTACAAATCTACCCCGGATAAAAGAGGTGATTCCATTTGTCAGATGGCCGATGTTATTCAAGAGGCTCCGGTTGTCAAGCGGACCGAATATCGGGTAACTATATGCAAACTAACTAAAACATATCCATCATAACACCACCCATTCACCTAAAAAAGGCCTTGGCCGCCCCTCTCATAGCCTCCATGTCCATCCCTTTCTCCATGTAGTTTCTCCACTTTTTTCTATCATTTTGTTGAAGAATTGAAGATGTGTGTATGTATATATACATATATGTCTATGTATATCTATATGTAAGCATACATACAAGCTTCTTTCTTCTTTCTTTTTTGTTTTGGGCCATATATGTATGCATATGTCTATGTATGTATATGTATATGCTTGTATGTATAGATAAAGTTGTAATAAAACGATGATGAGAAGCTAAAGCACGTTGGAACAAGCCTTGTGAAGCCGATTCTTAGCACATCTCGATTTCAATTTGGATTATCTTGTAAGTTTTAATAAAAGTTGTATCTTTATTATGCTTTATTCGTTTTATGCAATTATATCGAGAGATCGTTGCATATTTGATGTTTAACGTTTGACGAGAGTCGTTGTTAAACTTAGATCACCATATTAAAGATTGGATTTTTGATCTAAAATAACGAGAGTTGTTAGGTTGAATATCTAGATTACGAAATTGAGAGATTTCACACCTTTGTTATGAAAGCGTTAATCTTTAAGATCGAAAGATAAAAGATTGATAGGCGAATTATCTACGAAAGTAGAAATTCATACCTTTGATGGGTGAATCACAATTTTCGTTAAATCACTACAAGATAATCCAGAGAAGAAATTGAGTGTTGCGGGAATCGGTGGATCATTGCTTGTTCGTTGTTAAATTAATTGAGAAAATCGTGTGTGCTGTTTTGCTTCGTTTTCATCGTAGTAACCGTAGTAAGTTTATTATAGTTTTAGTTATAGATTAGTAACAACTTAGTTAGTTCGGTTCGTAATTATCTTTCCTGGCTTTGGATTGACAACCCTCTGTCCAGTTATTTGTTTTCGTTTTTAGTTTTTTTATTTCTCGTGACACTTTTAGAAAAATTAAGAACTAGACTAGCCTCGATTCCCTGTGGATCGACTCCGGTTTTTAATCGCTATACTACGATCCCTGCACTTGGGGTGCACAAAATATTTATTGAATAAATATTTATGGTAAGAAATAAAGATTATTCTAGATTTTTTCTAGAATATTATGAGATTATCTTTTATTTATTGGATTTATTTATTTGCAAAATAAAATCCTTGGAGAACAATGATTACTCTCCTATATAAAGAGAGTTCTCCCAAGCCTTACATACACACATAATTTCGACTTCGCCTCTTAGAGAGGAGAAGAATATAATTCGGCCAAGGGGGAAAATGAGGAAAATCTTGGAGGTTTTTCCGGGTAGCATATCGGGAGGATTTGAAACGAGAATTTCCTTCCACCGAGAGTTGCTTGGATCACACGTGCGGAAGATCGTGGTGCTCTTCATACTTTCTTTCATTCTTCCTATTATGGGTTCTTCTACTTGGATTTAGAGATCCAAGAGATATGATCTACAACCCTGTGTATATAGATCTAGTTATTTTATTACGTGTAATTTATAGATCTAGTTATTTTATTACGTATTACTAACAGGGGTAACACTAGCAGGTCTAGAAGAAGAAGATAAAACATGAGAGGGAGAAGAGTGTACCTGTGGTGAAAGTGGTGTTGGTGGTGTAGAATCAGGAGCACTGTGTTCCACAAGTGCAATGCTGCTTGTACAAATTGTGACTGTGGCATAGAAATAGAGAACCAGTTGGACAAGTCAGGAGCAGTCAAAACTTCCTTATGAGGTTGATGGGAGTCAACTTTACGTGATTCCGGTGCATTTTCCACCCCCGTTTATCCCACTTTTAGCACATTCTCGGTGTTTTTAGACCATTTTTGGGTAATATCGTGAGTTTATAGCACGGGGAGTAAATCCGTCGCTTTGATGGTTTACTACCTCTTTTTAGTGATATTAACCCATTCCCGAGCACTTTTACCCTCCGGAATCGTTTGTGTGTCTTGTTCGTTCATGAGATTGTAGGGTCTAGGTGTCACGAGAACCCGGAAAGCGAAGATCTGTGATGAGAAGTATGATCAAGGTGCAAGAATGAGCCAAGGAAGAAGAAAAATGAAGAAAAGGAAGAAAAATAGTTGGTATCTTCATGCTCTGTTCTGTTCAGCAGCATTTTGACCTATGATGGAGGAATTTTCTGGTCATGGTCTCTTCATGAAAATTGTAGATAATTGAAAGTTATTTCCAACGCACTTTGAATCACTCGAATCGGAGTTCTACACGTGAAGATATCATAGTTTTACTGCAGCAGAAAACTGCATCATCTCAAACGCGCGTTTGGAGCTTTCAAACGCGCGCGTTTGGACGTTTTTTCATGTACAGAGTCTTTGGGAGCGAAACGCGCGTTTGGGAACCTCCAAACGCGCGTTTGGGGTCGTTTTCTACAGATTTTTCCCACCTATATATACATTTTTACACAGATTTTCAACACACTTCGCCTCTAAGAACCCTAACCATTAACTTGGCTCGAAATCTTCCCTTTTGGCTCTTTAGACTCATTTCTACTTCAAATTTACTTAGTTTAATGATAGTCTAGCTTAGTTTTAGTTGAAGAATCTTGGATTTTGCATAGCTTTTGGTTAATCTTCTTCTTCCCAAATGACATGGGTGTGGAAGGAGCTTGATGTAAACTCGAATTTCTACATTTTCGGTAATCAATTTCACTTATTTTCTTGTTTTATGGCTTTAATCTCTTCCTTGATTGTTATTTCATGCTTTATAATGTGTAGCTAAAATTAACATAGTCGAATCATGTGAAATTTGGTGAAACCACCCTTTGGGTGATGAAATTGGGAGTGGGTAGTGTTTTTTATTGTTGTATCTTGCATATTTCACGTCTTAGAACTTGTTATAACGGATTTGGGCTAGATTAGCTACCTAGGTCAAAGTCACACACATCAATCTAAAGAGTTTTTCAGATAGAGATGTGGGAAAAGGGGTTCTAGGATCGCGGCGTGACCGGCTTAGTTGTTAAGCCCGGGCCCAAAGTGAGGTTACTCGTTTTAACGTTTAAGCGGCTCTAGTGCGTATCATGTCTTGTTAGTGAATCTTCTAAAGGGAAGGGTAGTTAACATGGCATATGGTGTTAAATGAGAGTTGTTCAGACCTTAACACCGGATGTAGGAGCACGCACCCGTGAAATTGAATGCAAGAGTTCTTTTGTCATATTGCACACTCCCGGTTTTGTCTATCCTTGGGGTTGAAATTAGCTATTTGGATCATGGTTCGGCTATGTCCCTCTCCCTTAGTTAAACTTCATTTCTAATCGCTTTAATGTCGTTGTAGTTGTATAAACCTTTTCAACCATCGATTTTCCTAGACTAAGTTTGAAGTTTGCTTTGGTACTCACAAACACTTTTCCCTTGGGTTCGACCTCGTACTCCTGTAGCTATGCTAGCAATCGACCCGGTACACTGCCGGTTAGAGAGTTAGTTTACCCACAGTTTCGAGTCCTTATAAATTGTTTTTGTTGGGGTAAATTTTAGCTCAATCAAAATGGCGCCGTTACCGGGGAATTGTGTGCTATTTGTGATATCTTGCAAGTGAACCGAAGGCTTGGGCCTAGGTTTTATTTTATTGTTTTCTTGGTGTTTGCTTTTTGTAGTGCATGACCCGGAGATCTCAAACACCACTTGAGCCATACATAGACGGGATTGAAGCTTACGCAATGTGTAGAAATAGTCAAAGAAGAAGAGGTTATCAAGTAGAGGAGTCGATTCCGGTCTTTGAAGAGAGTAGTTTGGGTGAGTTGGGAGAAGGATCCGGTATGGCACAAAACGGTGAACAAGGCTTTGAAAGAAATTTGGGGGACAATAATGGGGTCCCGAATCAAAACCCGCCGCTTGTCAACAACAATGCACAAGGAGGTGGGAATGGACAAGGAAATAACTTTGGGAATGTGAATGAGCAAATGCCACATAATGGTCAACATGGGGCCCCAGGAAATCAAATGGATCCCCTTTTTATGCAACAGTTCAATGCATGGATGTTGAACCAATTTCTATAGAACCAAAATCAAGCTCACAATCAAGGTGTAAATGCGATGCCTAATTGGTTCAATCACAACAAGAGCAAAATCAAGGCGGATTGACTTGTAGAGACTTTGTGATGGCTCCCACGGCAACCATGGGGCATAGTCCAAGTCGAATGCCACCGTGGCCGCCAATAACTTGGAATTGAATAGAAATATCATACATTTGTTGGGAGACAATGCTATATTCAAGGAACCGCCATGGAAAATCCTCATATGTTCATTGATCATTTCCTACAAATTGTGCACATTACCAAGATAAATGGAGTCGGTGATGAAGCGCTTAAACTTATGCTATTTCCTTTCGCCTTGAAGGAACAAGCCAAGACATGGTATGACTCATTGGCTCATGATTCTTTGCACACTTGGGAGGACGTGGTTATGACATTTCTATTCAAGTATTACCCGCCATCAAAGACATTGGACATGAAAGAGGCTATTATCTTGTTTAATGCCTATGAAGGAGAAGAATTGTATGAGTCCTGGGATAGATTTAAAGCATTATTGAGAGAGTGCCCGGTCACGGCTTGAGACCTTTGAGGTAGTTCATGCATTTTTCCGAGGGTTGGAGCCGGTGCACCAAGGGACCTTGCATGCTTCGTGTAATGGGGATATTATGAGGATGGTACCGGAGATGGCTATAAATCAAATCGAAAAAGCGCCGAGACCTCAAAGCAATATGTGTCTTCAAGTAGAAAAGGGCCAAGGAGTAAAAAAGCTGGGATTGGTTGAAGTGAAGGAAATGGAGACAAATGAGCAATGTCAAGCTAAGATGCAAACGATGGAGCAAAGGTTGGAGAACCTTGAAAGAGAAATGAAAAGGCAAGGCTTTGCCAAATATGTGAGGCCAACATTCGGCTAAGGATTGTGGGATGACACACAAATCTCAAAATATGTCATATCCACGATCCTCAATGCAAGGACAAGCTAGTTTTTCGTCACAAGATAGTCCAACCGATCTTGCCAAGAAAATGATGAACATGTATGCCATGGTGCAACCGAGTGCGGGGGCACTTGGGCTACAATCCGGTTATGAATCAATTTCAAAGCGCCGAACAAGGCCAACAAAGCGAGCAACGGTTGTGGATAATTCTCAATGTCATGAGGTGAATTATGTGGGGCAAAGTCAAGATGGTAATTATGATCAACAAAGTGATGGTTCTTGGAGAAATAATAATCAAGGTTGGAATCAAAACCATCAAGGGAAGAATTGGAACCGTATTTTGACCAAGGCCGAACCAAGCTTATAGGCAAAATCAAAGTTCATTTTATCAAGCGCTAACCAACAAGCCCAATACTATCCTCAACAATCTCAACATCAACAACAAGGGATACTTACTAAGCAACTTCTCCACCACTTGCTCCCATTCCTCAAAAGAGTGCAACCGATGTCATATTGGAGCAAATGAACAAAAACTTTGCGGAGATAAAAAAGGACATGGTTGAGATGAACTTCAAACATGGGTCCGCCATTCGAATCTCGAAACACACACGGGCAAATCACCGATAATGCCATGGTGAACTTGAAAGGAGGCTTACCGAGCGACATGGAAAATAATCCCCAAAATGTGAAGGCCCTATTTTTGAGAAGTGGTAAAGAGGTGGGTGTTGATAATGCTCGAGGAGGAAGGACTCAAAATCACAAAGAGAGAAAGGGTATTGATGAAGATGATGATTTCTATAGGCCGGTTGAGGAAGAAGACTTGGAAAAGGAAATATTGAGACAGAGTTGGAAGCAATGAGAAGAGAATTGGAAGCCGTAAAGGAAGAGTTGGCGATTGCAAAGAAAGAGAAAGTGATGAGACAAGGAGAAGGAATTTGCAGCAATTGACATTGAAGATGGGGAACCGAGTAAAACAATGGAAAGGAAAGAGCCAATGAAAGATCCGTCTTCCCCACGCGCCAAAGGTAAGAAAGGTATGATCCCTCCTCCTCCTAAAGATTTTGATTTGAGTACTCTCCCTTATCCACCTAAAGGTCATAGACAAAGTCGTTTGAACCAAGCTCAGAACCGTTTCATTAAAATTTTGCGTAAAATTGACTTGACCATTCCCTTTCTTGAAGCACTTGCAAACATGCCTGCTTATTGTAAAGTCTTAAAAGGCTTGTTAAATGATAAGAGTAAAATGGAAGGTTTGGTATGTTTGAATGAAGAATGTTCGGCGATTTTTGATAGTAAGATACCCCCGAAAATGAGAGATCGAGGTGGGTTCACCATCCCTATTACTATTGGCGATCTTTGTGATTGAAAATGTGTTGTGTGACCTAGAGCTTCATGAGCTTAGTGCCTAGGGCTTTGTATGAAAAGTTAGGGTTGGGTGAGCTAGAACCCACGGGGATGACCTTACAAATGGCGGATAGATCGGTTAGGACACCTATGGGGGTAGCGGAGGATGTTCTTGTGCAAATAGATAAATTTACCTTTCCCATAGATTTTGTCGTCTTAGACTTGGCGATGGATTCTAAAACTTCGGTTTTGCTTGGTCGTCCTTTCTTGACTACGAGTGATGCTAGCATAGATGTGAAGAGTGGTGATATTACTTTTCATGTGGGTAAGGAGAGCGTGACATTGAATGTTTATAAGTCTAAATCTCTTGCTTGTCATTCTGTCGAATCTACTTTTGCTTGTGTTGTTGCTACCACTAACCCACAGGTTGAAAATGAGCTAACTGTAGAAGACACGGTGGATGCACAAAAGGTCGTTGATGGAGTGAAGATCAAGACCAAGGATAAACCGGGATCGCCCGTCTCACCATCATTGTCTCATCCGGACCATAAGCCACTCATCATAGAACCGGGAATTGAACTCAAAGGCAATGTGAAGAAAAGAAGAACCCCAAGCAAAGGGCACCTTAAAAAGAAACCGGAGCGGGAACAGAAAAGAAAATATTGAGTGTTTGGCAAGAGGTAACTTCACGAGCTAGAAGAGGTACCCCATGTGTTAACTCCACCCCTTTAAAACCCCCTCACGGTGTCTCTCATGAATATACTTATGATTGATATGCTATGTGTTAAGGTTCTTTGTGATGCTTTGTGGTTCGGGTCGTTGCTTTGAGTCTTTTGTGGTATGAGTCTGTTTAGTGCCATTAAGTCGATGTTAACGACGTTAAACAAAGCACTTCTACCTTTTCTCGCCTGTGCCAATAGTATAACTTTGAAAAAATTTGCACTGTATAAGTCATCCCGTCGAGCCAACGACACAAAACAAAGGCGCTTGGGGGAGGCAACCCACCTTTTTGGTAGTAATAATGAGTTTGGAGTGGTCTTTGGGTGCAAGATGGGAGAGTTTAGCTTAAAAGAGAGGTTGGGGTGAGAATTTCCTTTTGGTTCCAGCTTTTGTACATAGACGGGGATGTTTTTATGTGAACCTCTGTGGCCTTATTTTATGCGTGGATGCTCTGTGTTTCTTTTGATTATCTTTACATCCAGTGCAATTCCCGTCTAGTATGGTTGATATGCTTTGATACTTTGTTTGTGGCATGGCTTCTATTTTTATATATCTCGTATCTATCACCATCTTTTGGCACGTGGATTTTTCTCGTGCATGTGTTTGCCTTGGTTTTTGTTTCTATGGTTTTAGATACTCAAGATGGAGCTTACTAGAAGATGTCACGTGGGCTACGAGTGCGCCTTTTCATTGCGGGTTTTGGTCAAGCAAACTAAGTCTTTTACTCTTTTTATCTCTCACACACTGAGGACAGTGTTTCGTTTAAGTGTGGGGTGGGAGAATTAGCCGTTTTCTTGCTTTAGCTTTTATTTGTGCTAAATGTGTGGTATGCTTAGCCTATGACCGGACTCGAGTCGATTTTTGGGCAATTTTTAAAAAATTTCAAGGGTTTTTAGCACCGTGTTGTGTGTGTTATTTTCACATTCGAGTGGTGATCACCTTAGTAGGGACCCCAAACATGTACACTGCGGTTTGATATTATCTCGAGGATGGAGTTTATTAATTTCACGTAAGCTACACTTTGTGCACAATTTGATTGCTACCACCTCTCATACCACTAGTCTCGAGACGAAATAGAAAGGTTTACCTAAGTAGGATACGGGATGACGGTCCTGGAGTCTCTTTGACCAACCAGAGCCAAATAAGCCTTATCCCGAAACATTAGACCTTCGTAGCCCCTCTCAGCCTTGATAGGATGGTCTGACCACCATTCGTTTTATAGCCATTTTGTTACTTAGTCAGAAACCTACCCTGAGCCTTAATTATGGTCGCATTTCCTTCATTTATACCCTAAGAGTGAACTTAATCTTTTGTTGGGCCACACTTGCTAAGGCAAGTGTGGGGTGGGGGGAATGATGTTTTGATGGGTTGTTGTTTTCTCGGTTTTGAGCTATACTATAAGGAGAAGAGGAGCTCATTTGGGCCTAGTGTTCTGATTTGGCCCAAGAAGAAAAGAAAAATCTGTCCTTTCTTCTTTCTTCCTTTAAAAAAAAATAGAAAAAGAAAAGAGAACTCAATCAATCAAAGTTCAAAATAAATTAGAAAGTTCTCAATGAATAAGAGTTTGGAGTTTATTAAATAAAGGGTTGGAATCAAAGTGATGAGCTCAAAAGTGATTTTTATGATGTTGGAGTTGGGATAGTGAGATAGGTGCTAATGTATTCGATCTCACCTCATAACACTTGAAATATAGTTGAGTGAGGCAATGAGTTCGGGTATGTTAGTATCCTATGGTTCCCAAGTGCTTAAAATAATCAAAAGGAGTTTGGATGGTTTGTATGGTAGAGATAAGGTGGTACACTTGTTAATTAGGTTCACTCGTACTCCTTTTCTCCGGTTCCCAAAATATCCTTTCGATTAACCGAAATTACCCTGGCCTAACGTTATAACCCTTCAAGTCCTACCCGATTGTGTCCAAACTTAATGACCTTGATTAGTGGAGAGGGTGGTTGGTATGAGACGGTTGGTAGGCTTTTGGTCGGGATTCAAGCCCCGACAATCATTTTGAGCACTTGGTTTTTAGCTTGGCACCACACACACTCCACTTTCTTGATAATGTTATAACCGGTGTGTATATGTTCGTGTTTCATACTTTGTGGTTACCTCGAGGGTGTGAATAGTAGCACCTACATCACAACGTTGAATCCCTTGGTTGGTTTTAAAACGCCTAATTTACTCGAGGGCGAGCAAAGGCTAAGTGTGGGGTGGTTGATGGGAGTCAACATTACGTGATTCCGGTGCATTTTCCACCCCCGTTTATCCCACTTTTAGCATATTCTCGGTGTTTTTAGACCGTTTTTGGGTAATATCGTGAGTTTATAGCACGGGGAGTAAATCCGTCGCTTTGATGGTTTACTACCTCTTTTTAGTGATATTAACCCATTCCCGAGCACTTTTACCCTCCGGAATCGTATGTGTGTCTTGTTCGTTCATGAGATTGTAGGGTCTAGGTGTCACGAGAACCCGGAAGGCGAAGATCTATGATGAGAAGTATGATCAAGGTGCAAGAATGAGCCAAGGAAGAAGAAAAATGAAGAAAAGGAAGAAAAATAGTTGGTATCTTCATGCTCTATTCTGTTCAACAGCATTTTGACCTATGATGGAGACATTTTCTGGTCATGGTCTCTTCATGAAAGGTGTAGATAATTGAAAGATCTTTCCAACGCACTTTGAATCACTTGAATCGGAGTTCTACACGCGAAGATATCATGGTTTTACTGCAGCAGAAAACTGCATCATCTTAAACGCGCGTTTGGAGCTTTCAAACGCGCGTTTCGGACGTTTTTTTTTCATGTACAGAGTGCTGGAAGATGAAACGCGCGTTTGGGAACCTCCAAACGCGCGTTTGGGATCATTTTCTGCAGATTTTTCCCACCTATATATACATTTTTACACAGATTTTCAACACACTTCACCCCTCTAAGAACCCTAACAATTAACTTGGCTCGAAATCTTCCCTTTTGGCTCTTTAGACTCATTTCTACTTCAAATTTACTTAGTTTAATGATAGTCTAGCTTATTTTTAGTTGAAGAATCTTAGATTTTGCATAGCTTTTGGTTCATCTTCTTCTTCCCAAGTGACATGGGTGTGGAAGGAGCTTGATGTAAACTCGAATTTCTACATTTTCGGTAATCAATTTCACTTATTTTCTTGTTTTATGGCTTTAATCTCTTCCTTGATTGTTATTTCATGCTTTATAATGTGTAGCTAAAATTAACATAGTCGAATCATGTGAAATTTGGTGAAATCACCCTTTGGGTGATGAAATTGGGAGTGGGTAGTGTTTTTTATTGTTGTATCTTGCATATTTCACGTCTTAGAACTTGTTATAACGGATTTGGGCTAGATTAGCTACCTAGGTCAAAGTCACACACATCAATCTAAAGAGTTGTTCAGATAGAGAGATGTGGGAAAAAGGGTTCTAGGATCGCGGCGTAGACCCGGCTTAGTTGTTAAGCCCGGGCCCAAAGTGAGGTTACTCGTTTTAACGTTTGAGCGGCTCTAGTGCGTATCATGTCTTGTTAGTGAATCTTCTAAAGGGAAGGGTAGTTAACATGGCATATGGTGTTAAATGAGAGTTGTTCAGACCTTAACACCGGATGTAGGAGCACGCACCCGTGAAATTGAATGCAAGAGTTCTTTTGTCATATTGCACACTCCCGGTTTTGTCTATCCTTGGGGTTGAAATTAGCTATTTGGATCATGGTTCGGCTATGTCCTCTCCCTTAGTTAAACTTCGCTAATAATCGCTTTAATGTCGTTGTAGTTGTATAAACCTTTTCAACCATCAATTTTCCTAGACTAAGTTTGAAGTTTGCTTTGGTACTCACAAACACTTTTCCCTTGGGTTCGACCTCGTACTCCTGTAGCTATGCTAGCAATCGACCCGGTACACTGCCGGTTAGAGAGTTAGTATACCCACAGTTTCGAGTCCTTATAAATTGTTTTTGTTGGGGTAAATTTTAGCTCAATTAGAGGTCCTTGAGTAAAACCATCTTTAAAGGGAAATTCCAATTCATTAAATACAACATTCTTGGTAATAAAGATCCTACCACTATTGTCACGACATTTATATCCCTTATGAAGAGTACTAACACCTAGATAAGTGCACTTGCTGGCGTGGAATATGAATTTGGGATGGAGAAAATGTCTCAAGTGAGGGAAACAGGAGCAACCAAACACTTTGTAGAACTTATAATCAGGTTGCTTGTGAAATTGAACTTCATAAGGAGATTTGTTTTCAAGAATGTGTAGGTAAAATATTGATAATAGTGACAGCTTCAACAAAACTGTCCCACCAGAAATTTAGAGGAAGCGAAGCATGTGCAATTAAAGTTAGACCTAGTTCCACTATATGCCTGTGTTTTCTCTCAGCTCTCCTATTTGTTGGTGAGCATGAGAATAGGGATGTCTAAACTAAATACCATGTTGCTGAAGGTAGGGCTCTATGGATCTATACTCACCACCCCAGTCTGACTGTAAGCATTTAATGTTCTTGGAAAATTGGTTTTCAACCGGACAAACATAGAAAAGACTTCGACTTAGCTTTCGGAGGAAAGATCCGTGTATATCTAGACCAATCATCTATAAAGTGAACATAATACAAAAATCCAGAACCAGATTTCACAGGGGATGATCCCCAGACATCAAAATAAACCAAATCAAGAAAATTAGCAGCATGAAAATCAGACACGGGATAGGATAGGGCATGCCCCTTACCAAACTGACAAGCATCACAAAAGTTCAAATTCTCATTAGGATCAATATTACAAGACTTCAAAATGAGTCCTAACACTTGTTTGGAAGGATGACCTAGTCTCCTATGCCAAACATTAGGATCTTTGTTAACATTCAAAGAACTTAACTGAGCACTACAAGATTCTAACACAGACTGACTTGCACTAGACATCTGCTTATTACATTGAAACTGAGAAATAGAACTGGACTTCTTGGAGTGAAGGGAGGTCTTGTTTGAAGGAGGAGTCACAATCTGGTACATGCCATCACTGAGAGCTCCTGTGAGAAGCAGTGTTCCTGTTCTCTTGTCCTTAACATAACAAGAATCAGAAGTAAAATCAACAGAAACAGGATTATCAGCAAGAAGCTTAGACAGACTAATCAAATTTTTGGTATTTGAAGGAACATGTAACAAGTCTTTAAGTAAAAGTGTTATGTGTGAACAGTGAGTAGGAAAGTAGGAGTGGCCAATATGAAGTATAGGGAATTGCTCACCATTTCAAACTGCTAATGACTCTGAACCATTGTACCCTGCACTGAGATGGAGGTTGTTCAGGTCTGATGTCAAATGGTTTGAAGCCCCACTGTCCATGTACCAGGCTGGATCATTGACTGACTGTGGAGTGGCAATATAACCAGATACTTGTTTGGGACTCCCATTGTTGTTGTTGTTGTTGTTGTTTGGAGGCACAAAATCTTCCTCAAACCTGTGCCAGCAAGAAGTGACAATGTGACCATTTTTCCTACAAAGTTGATAAACCATTTTACTATTTCCAGAATTCCTTCCACCACTGTTACTATTGCTCCTTCCTCTACCACCTCTTCCACCTTTAGAGCTGCTCCTGTCTCTGCCAGAATTGTAATTGGAAGGTGGCCTACCATTTGGTCTTGGTCCTTGGGCAAAATTGGCTGATGGATTAACAAGCCCTGTCCCTGCAGTAGGATTGAGCCTGACAATCAACCTTTCATGTATCATCAACTGTGATTGAACCTCTTGCCAACTGAGAGCTCCAACTCTAGAGGTGATATTAACAATAGCAGATTCATAATCACGATCCAATCCACCTAATGTAGCCAAAATCAATTCAGATTTAGAGATTGGATAGCCTGCAGCAGTGAGACTGTCAGAGTAGGATTTCATCTGGGCCAAATAATCCGACATAGATTTAGATCCCTTTGAAGCTTTAGCCAAAGCATCTTTGTATTCCAGCATACGAGCTTCATATCTACTGTTGAATAAGGTCTATAGAGTAGTCCATACTTCATGAGCATTGACACAACCAACAACTTCAGATAAGGCTTGTTCAGTCATTGAACTAAGCAACCAACCCATTAACAGATTATCTTTTGTGATCCATTCATCAGAAACAGAAGAAGTGGGAAACAGAGACCGGTATGAAGACTCAGTCACAGTTGGTACAGGACTAAGAAGATGATCTTCCAACTTATGACCACGGATAATGGGTAAAATAGTATAGCGCCAGGGTAGATAATTAATCCGATCAAGCTTAACAGTACAACTCCGATTAAGGTTTCTAGAAAATGGTGGAGCAAGAAGGGAGCTAGAAGAATGTGGACTTACAGATCCCAGGTATGGTGATGTTGAGCTCAAGAATGGTGGATTCGAGAGGGTAGATCGAAAACCAGAGAGTGGGTTGAAAGATTCTAATCAGCCAAACTGCATGCCGAATATCGGAGGAAGAGAGGTTTTGTTGGAAGACGACATACCCAATACCAAAATTCTTGTAATTGTTCCTTCCGGCCAGATGGTGGAGACACCAGCTGTGAGAGCTCTTGTTGTGAATTGTGAGCTTGCTTCAGCTGAAACACCGGTGGTTGAAGGTGGTCCACTGGCACCACTTGCTGGAGGAGAGTCGGAGGTGGCCATGGCCGAACCTCAGCTCTGATACCAAGAAAGACAACAAACAGAATATGAAAATGGATAGAATATATTTTTTCATAGATTTGTTGTGTTTACCATTACATTCATATAGTGATTTCTACACATAGTAGTTTCACACACTAGGCCACTTGGCCAATACAAGTTAGGACAAGTGTCACAGTTCTAGATAAGATAAATCTATCTAGAATCTATCTAGAATTAATATATTTCTCAGTAAGAACAACATGATTGCTCACAACATTGTTGCTACGTCCTTCTTTTCGGACTATGGTATCTCTTGGATAGGCAACTTGCCTGTTTGGGTCTGTAACAATTAAGTTTTTAATAAAATCTTCGTCCTTTGGTAAGGAAAAAAAAAATCTTAGAGAAAAATAACTTACCGGTTTAGATTGGTTTCTTTTGGTTTAATTCGGGTTAGTTACTGAGGTTTTTGCTTACCCTACCGAAAATTTGGCCCATTGTCAATATGGACCATTCCGCACATGCCTCAAACACTAAACTCATAAGACACATTAGATTCATTGATACTTCCCAACTTACTAACATTGCAAAAGATACATCAAAACATAGGTTCCTATGCAGTATGCACTACAGCTTAAAACATCCACAAAGCTACAAACTACTCCTAAAGTCCTTTTTTCTTTGCCCATAAGTTTGATAGACGAACGATGGACGAACTGATTTGTCTTTTATGCACTTTTGGACAAAAACGACACCGTTTGAGGTTTTAAGATTGTTTTAGTGGTTTCAACGAACAAGACATTCTTACTTAGAGATATTTCATGTGCATCAAACCGTTAGATTTATGATATATAAAGCAAGAAGATAAAATAGTACTACCTACGTTCCAAAATAGAAGTCGATACTCTACCTTTTTAGATTTGTCTCATAAATTATTACTATATTACCAAATGAAACATTTATTACTCTTTTCACCATCTTACCTTTAAATTTATTAACAATCTAACCACTTAGTATTAGTTTATATTAACGATAGTCAAAGTATGTTTTCATTTCTCTTTAGAATTTGTGACACTCATTCAGTTTCTTAGCATACGTGAAAAAACTCCTAGAATGTTTTATATTTTAGTCATTTAAAATAGTATGCATCATTTTCTACACATATAATGTATCTAACGGTTTGTTACACATGCGTAAGGTGTGGGTAAAAACTTCACTACTAACACCACCCATTATAAAAACACCTTGAAAGATGTACGTAATATTTTATTCTTCATTAAGCTTCACTCCCATATATAGCCTTTATTGTCAAGTGCAACCGGAGCGGTACTGCAGAATCTTGGATGATGTGTGTGTTTAACATGGTTGGCTTGTTATAACATATATGTAAAGAAATGACTTTGGCAACGGATCAATTTATGACGATTCCTTCGTAAAATGAGTTTTTTGTTGTTGTTGTTGTTTTGTTTTGTTTACTTTTGTATATATGTTAGTGAATTAATTTATCTTGATTCTTGATGTATGTAACACTTTAAAGTTAAAATGTACACTAAAAGATCTAATCCTGGGTAAGTGTATTTTTGCAGTAATTGAATGACTACTTTATTCATAGGGGGGACAACTGTATTTTCTGTGTTTTTTTCTTCTTCTTTTTCTAAACAATGCAAGAAAACAATGCTTGGATATGCTGTCTTTTTTTCTTTTTTCTCTTCTTCTAGTTTTTATAATTTGATAGCACAATATGTATGATATATATATATCACTTGCCTTTTGACTAATATTGTCAGTTCTTTTATATATATATATATATATATATATATATATATATATATATATATATATATATATATATATATATATATATATATATATATATATATATATATACATATTAATTTTGTTATATAATTTATGGTAGTGTGATTCGTAAATTTGGCGGCAAAATTCAAGGGTAGTTTCAATTGTGAGAAATCATTATATGTGAGCTTTTTTTGATTATTGTGGCGGACAAATGATAAAAGATATAGCTAATGTGGCCATGTATGCAAGTATTGATTTTTTTCAAGGAAAATTTGACATAGTGAATAGTTTTAACATGGTTGGCTTGTTATATATATATGTGTATGGAAAAATGATCAAAGTGGCTTTCCATTTCTGCTAATCCTGGTGCTTTTGCTTTAATTTTGTGTTGTTTTATTCTATTGGTGTGAATTGCTCGGAGCCTTCCCTTTCCACAGAAGGGGAATCCTGTGTTGCTCTTGTTTTGTTTCTTCCGGCTAGCTTGTGTGCTTTTCTTTGCTTTTGAGCTTAGTTTGCTGCTTTCATTTTACTTACTTCGCCCGCACTTCTTTTTCAACAAGAAATGCAAGTTTTTTTGTTCATTGTCTTATTTCGGGGCTATATATTCCTGGTTTTCCATTGCCTATTGGCTGATTTATTGTGCAATTTAGGATCGGTGAGCTGGTGTTACCTATCAGTTTGTACTCTGATCCCATTTAAAGAAAATGAAATAAAGGATTAATGTGAAAAGACAAATATACGTTTCACAAATCACTCAATTCACTATATTTTATCAGTTTTGACTTCGACAAAACCGGTTCATTTTTCTGGACTGCCGGGGTTAAATTACAAATTTGGTTCTGTAACCGGACACGTTTTTCAATTTTGGTCGTTTTTCTCCGGTTACAAATCCTGCAAGTGGATTTTTTTTGCAAAATTGGTCCGACACATCGGAAAATGCTGACTGGATTAATTTTCCGGCCAACTTTAATGACATGTCATCTGAAATTTGCCATGTCTGCAATATCATTTCCACGTCAGCATATTTTAACACATTCTATTTTCCACATCAGCCTTAAAATTTTAGGGGGAATGAGGGAGAAGGACAGAAATATTTTATCAATTGAGTAGAAGGACGCTTTTTTAAACTTTTGCATAAAGACAAAACTATTTATTCATTTATCGAAATTCACTTGTGTTCAAATTCATTGCTTTAAATTCACCGTCGAAATTCACTAATTTTCAAAATTCATCGTCGAAATTCACTAATTTTAGGGATTCACCGTCGAAATTCAACGTCGAAAATTCACCGATTTCGGGATTCACCTGAGATTTCACCGATTTGCGGATTTACTGTTTGTCCTTCTCGCTATAAAAATTATCTGATTGTCTTTCTTCCTATAAAAATATGTGAAATTTGTCTGTTACTTAAAAATATTTGATTGTGTCCTTATCCCTAATTTTCCAAAAATTTTATTACATTAACCAAATAAACTCATTTACCTAAATTATACATACGCCCATTTATCTCTTCGTCTCCTCATTCTTCAAACCCTTCTCAACCTGCTCCTTCTGTAATCGCCTCCATAATCTCCTTCGTAATCGCTTGTACCGTTGAACCATCACCGCCCACCTCTCCACGTCGCGATTTGTAAATCTACATGTTGCTTTGATTGGGATCGTTGTTCGCAATTTCAATTTAGACCTCAAATCCCGTCGTCATTTAACACCACCACCCAACACCTCATTTTAGGATTCCGGCGAAGAAAACAAACTATATTATAAATTAACGCTAGCGGAAAGGAAGGATTTTAGGGATGCCTGGTCAAACAGCTTGAAGAACAAACATTTATGTATTATAAATTAACTGGAAAAATAAAAAAAAAATTACCTGTACAATCCTTCCGGTTTTGTGCCACGTTTGTTCTTCAAGCTGCTTCACCAAGCATCCCTAAAATCCTTCCGTTAGGGTTAATTTATAATACAATTTGTTTTCTTCGCCGGAACCCTAAAATTAGGTGTTGGGTGGTGGTGGTAGATGGCGACGGGATTTGAGGTCTAAAATGAAATTGCGAACAACGATCCTCAATCAAAGTAACATGTAGATTTACAAATCGCGACGTGGGGAGGTGGGTGGTGATGCTTCAACGGTACAAGTGATTACAAAGGAGATTACGGAGGCGATTACAGAAGGAGCAGGTTGGTCGGATGAAAGAAGAGGTTGAGAACGGTTTGAAGAAGGAGGAGACGAACAGATAAATGAGATTATGTACAATTTAGATAAATGGGTTTATTTGGTTAATGTAATAAAAATTTAAGGCTGACGTGGAAAATAGAATGTGTTAAAATATGCTGACCTGGAAATGATATTGCAGACAAGAGAAATTTCAGATGACATGTCATTAAAGTTGGCCGGAAAAATTAATCCAGTCAGCATTTTCGGGTGTGTCGGACCAATTTTGCAAAAAAAAATCCACTTACAGGACCAATTTTGTAACCGGAGAAAAATCAGGACCAAAATTAAAAAAGCGGTCCGATTCACGAGGACCAAATTTGTAATTTAACCGACTGCCTGAGACACCTTATTTTTCTGTTTCTCGTAAGATTTTGGAAAACTTTAGATGTAAATTTTCTGATTTTTTTCTTGATTTTTCGGCGCCAGAAGTGTAGAATAAGATCTAGAAAAACAAAGGTGATGATGCACTCATCAACTCTTGTGATTTTTGTTTCCAAAAATTGTAGTAGGTAATAAAAATGATTAAACTGCTAATAAAGGTGATCTCTTTGCTCCTTGAGATTGGATATTTCCGGTAAGAACTAGGAAGTAAGTATGAGAGTGATTTTTTGGTTTGAAACGAAGCTTTGCTGAATTCATCATAATTGTCGTTTCCAAGTAAAAAGCTTCCAATAATCCAATTTTTTTTTGTTGTTTTACCCTAGAAATTTTGTTCTTGGGACTTTTCCTTGAATTTCCAGATTGTTGGTTGGGTTGTAATTGTAGTACAAGAAAAAAAGAAAAAAAGAAAAATAAAAATAATAAAAGAAGAGAAGAAGAGAGAGATTGTATTTAGTTGATTTTATGCCTGCTGCGTAAGGTAAGGTGTGTAATTGTACTTATATTGATGTACAATTATTTGCTTCGTTTTGTAGTATGAACTTTGTTGTTATATCCCTGTGTTCTAAGAATATAATCATGAAACATTTGTTTCTGCATTAGGTCTATAATTGGGGCGCCTGCATTACCCCCTATATAATTGAGGTTGCCCTTATGCCGTCTCTGTTTATTTTGGACTGTATATCTGTCTTGTTTTGACTGCTGGGAAGATTAGAGTGTGATTAATTCAAACATTGGTTTATTAGTACTAAATTTTTTGGGAAAGGGTCAATGCTTGAAACCGGCCCGTTGAAAGGCGGAGACCTCTTTTCTGCTTGAATGCAACATTGGAGATGGATATACAAAGTATACGGTTATGATTATTAATGTTGTAGGTATGTATATTTTATCAGACACACACGTCCTTTGCCCCAAACAGGACTCGAGCCCTGGTCACTGTCAAGTTATGACCTAGTGTAAACACTAGGCCGACCCCTTGTTGGTAGATGTTAATACTTTTGTTTGGAGTGGATATATGAATTATGAAGTTATATTTATCAGATGTTAGTTTGGAGTAGTTATATGAATTATGAAGCTATATTGAGTATTGAAGAATACAATGACAGTGTGAAGGCAGTTATTGTAGAAAAATATGTAGTAACACAAGATATAAAAATTGATAACCTCGAGTCGTGTAAAAACACTCTCCTAAAAGACTATTTCAATTCGGGGCAATCAAAATGTCTCACCAGGATAAAACGAGTCTTCCTTTCCTCGTAAAAAGAGCAACAAATACAATGACTATTTTTACACAACCCAACAAAGTGTATAAATGTTGTAGATAGAATATATTTTTCTCAAGAAAAACAACTCTTCAAAAAAACTCATCTTCTATCCAATATAATGGTTGTATATATATAACCAAAGAAACTTGCAGACAATTAAAATAATTAATTGTCAATAATTAATGCAAATTTTTTTTTTTTTGAATGCAACTTTATTTTTATTGAGCCAAATAAAGAGCTACAAAGTTCATTGTCATATCCGGACCCGCCCCAAGTTTACGTGATAAAATGCATAGCATTGCCTCCTTAAACCCTATGTGTAGCAAACCCAAAGTAGGAAAATCCATCACATAGGGAAGAGTACTCGCTCTATGCACTCCCAATAAAGTCCATGTCCCATAAATAATTACATCAGTGGAAATCAAAGTGGAACTGTAATTACATCTTCTCGCCTTGTATACGATCTAAGGAAATTAAGCCGAAGATCTCTTTGCACCTCGTCGAACTTGCTTGAGCAACAGAGAATTGTGGTCCTTCCCGATGAAAATTGATATGTCCGGTCTCAGAACGTGAACAGCTACACCCATGTCGGTCGTACTCAAGAATATAAAGGGGTATATCAAGTACTAGAAAAAGTATGAGCAAATCTTTAGACAAAGAAAACAACAAAAGCACTGGATTGCACCCTAGCAATGCGGTAGGGTGCGCCCAAAGGTAGGCACGATCCTCAGAGGCCATGTCCATAATTAAACGTCGAGCAAACCGCACGGTTAAAATCTTCGAGGAGCTTCATCGATCACTCGGATAGTGTGGAGCCATCGCTGGTTTGCATCCATCAATAAATTGACGGATGCGTTCAGATGATTATGTAGGGCCGCGGACTCGGCGAATGAAAGGAATGGCAAGCTGATCACCATGAAGAATAAGTTTGAGGGCCGATGGAGTGTTATACTGTGACGTGTAGGTGGCTCTCCTTCTGCTAGAGGAGGCCGAAGTGGCAAGAAAATCTGCAGCTTTGTTAGCTTCACGGAAAATATAGGAAATCTGCATGGGATGTGTGCGGAGGAGATCTCTGATAGACCGAATATCATCATCAAGCTGCCAAGGGGTCGCAGAAGTCCCAGAGACGACATTGGCAAGCACTAAAGAATCCGTTTCCACCAGAACCGAAAACAAATGGTGCTCCAAACAATAAGTAAGTCCGGCTAGGAGGGCCTTCGTTTCCGCAATGAGACTGGTGCAATTAACGTAAGGTTCACTGACAGCATAAATAAGTTGACCATGAGAGTTGCAAATAAGAAAACCACCACCAGCAGGGTCAGGGTTGCCTAAGGAAGAGCCATCAGTATTCAACTTAACCAAATGGTCCGGGGGTTTCTGCCAATTCACCAATATGGTGTGCATAGAAATTCGTGGGGAAAAGGAACAAATGAGCCGATTCTCTAGCAAGCAATCGTCATCCTTATCCACTCTGATAAGGCGATTATTGAGCAGAGCATAAAATAAGTTTTGACGGATGTTGAGGATAGTAGTCTGAATAGAATGTGTGGAATCGTCAAAAATGATCCAATTTTTGCATTTCCAAATTTCCCAAATAATCAAAGAAGGTACCGGTTTGCAAGCTTTCTTCACCGAGCCATTCCGATCCGGGTACCACCAACACCGGAGATAAGACCAAAAATCCGCTGCAAGAGGATGAAAATGCAGAAGCGACTGGAAAAAGTCCCAAATGGTTCGAGAGAAGGAACAATTATAAAAAAGTATGGTCTCTAGAATCCTCCTCACAGCAGAAGGGGCATTTAAAGGGACCGTGTTGTCCAGAAACGCGCAGTATACGAGGTAGAGGGAGCAAGTTATTGAGGAACCTCCACATGAAAAACAAAATTTTAATAGGTATATTTGGCTTCCAGATCTCTCTCAGTTCAGCAACGATATATCTCCTTCTGTGAATTGTGTTGTAGGTAGAAGCAATAGTAAAATTACCTGAGGCAGTAGGAGCCCAGACCCAATCCCAATTGGCTGTTTTTATCGGCCTCAAGTGGAGATTCACCATAGTTTCAACTTTTTGCATTATACGCCAAGGATGCAGAACCCTCAGGTGAGGCAACATGGAAAAACTCTTACCCCATAAGCCCACTCGGTTTTGAATTTTCCACCAAAGCTTGCAAGCAAAGGCGATTTGAACATCTTTAATATTACGAACCCCCAGCCCATTCTCCTTAGAAGGCCCACAGATATTCTCCCAGGATCTCCAGATACATCTCTTCACTTGCGCAGAGTTGCCCCACAAGAAGTTTCCAAAAATGCGATGAATCTGATTAAGCACAGAGTGAGGAACTTGCAAAGCAGCAATGGTGTGTATCGTAATGGAGGATAAAACATGCTTGATGAGAATGAGGCGACCACCTATAGTGAGCAGTTTCGATTGCCAGCCTTTAAGCCTTTTCTGAATTTTATCAATAAGATAGTCAAAGTGAAACCTTTTCGGGCGACCAACAAAGATCGGACAACCCAAATAAGTGAAAGACTTGAAAGAAGTTGCTAGAGAAACCATCCGGTCCCGGCGCACTATTAGGATCAAGATAAAAAAACAACCCGTTTTATTTCTTCCATTGAAATATCAGCCCCTAGAAGAGCATTATCCTCATTAGTGATTAACACTGGAATATGAGAAAGAAGATCCTGCATAGCCGAATCTGTTAGGAAATCTACGCGGCAACGCAGCGGAATTCAAAATTTTGATTTCCTTTTACCCAAGATCGACTTCGTTTAAGCAATAAACAAATAAGTAGTAGACGGTGGTTGCCTTGGTTGACCTAAAAGATCGACGCTTTGACCGTCTAAGGAGAGTAGTTCTGCATAGAGCCGCCCAAGTGTTCGGCCTCTACCGCTAGTCCACACGAAACAGCCCGCGGAATCCCATCATGGATTGCTATTGGAAAACTCCGGTTCTTTAGACCGGCCCTTTTCCCCTCTCTCCAACTCTCACATAGGTTACTCTCTATTTTACACAAGAACTATGAGCTCTTGCAATTGTGATGTACAAAAGAGCTTGACACCCACCTCTTATTTATAGTAGAAGTGGCGCCCCTACTAGGTGTGGAGGAGAAGAAAACATTTTCCCAACAAAATAAGGAAAATGTAATTGATTGATTTATCTCATTTATTATAATATCTTATATTATAATATAAGATATTGTCAATATCTTATATTGAATATTTCCAAGATATTGTCAATATCTAATATTGACTATCTTTATTATATTACCATAAATCAATTTACACATGTGTATATATCACATATATATATCACAAATAAATCTATATATATACACATAGTGGTGCGCATGCAATTCTCTAATTTGCATTAGTGCCCACATGTTACATGTGTATTTTATATATATATATAATATTAATATTTGGTAATACTATTAATTAAATTACACAATCCAAGTGTATCTTATACACTCCAAAATTGCGCCAACTTTAGCCAATATTTTGGCATCCGGAATATTCTTTAATTAATTTAATATTATTAATATCTTGTATTTAATTTATTCATAATAAATAAATACCACAATATTAATTTACCACTATAACATTTATAGTCTCGAGATAAACTTTCCTTATTTGGTTATCAACTATAACCACATTTTAATCCAGCTAGATGTTCATATGTGTGTGACCCGATAGGCTTCCGAATATGTTGGCCGTAGACACAGTGCAAATTATGAAAATGCCCTCCATGCCTAACGATCACGGGATAGCGTCTAGCAACACACCGTGACCCCCAATCATTGGAAGAGTCAAATACAATGACTACTACCTTTCATGTGAAACAGTTACCGTGTAACTTACAATCCTATCGCTGTAATAATATCCATACGGTCGTACGTCGAGTGTCAAAACATCAACGACCGTATCTTATAATCTGGATATCAAGCTCTCTCGAAGTAACACATTTACTCCCACTTTTCAAAGATTCACGAGAGCTAGACATTCCTTATAAGAAGGCCATTTCGGATATTCGATCCTAATCATAGGATACGTGATTCACGGACGACCAATCATGTATACTCCGCATGCTTCAGTATCACACCCAATCACTACCGCATGATCGCCCCATGGCTAGGGGAAACCTCAATAGTGTCAAAGCATGACAATCCACACCGTGATGCCATGAAGACTCCGGTCTAAAGGATAATTACACAACTTCCACATAGTGTGACACTTAATGTAAGTGGGTCAGTCTAACGTACGCATTCTCTAATACACGTCCACGTACAGTCCAAGTGTCTCTACACTTTGATATACGAGATCTATCCCTGCCCTTAAAGACAGAAGACATCTAATACGTGCTAGCCTGTTCATACTATCAATGCCATGTTTAATAGTACATCAGCCTAGAGACATTTAAGTATCAAACTTATTAAAGTGATTAGAGATCTCATCAACCATAATCGCCTATCATGGTTTCTCTATCATAGTTTAATACTAAGGACGTTATCATATAACAATTCACAATTGGTTCTTTAAAAGAACAAATATATGACAACAGAAAAAGCCATTTAATATATGTACAAACATAAAGAAATAGTAGAAATGATCCGACCCGGTCGGATCTGGTCCAACCCGATTGGGTTTAGGACACTATTTCAACAGAATCATCCTGAGGGTCACATTGAGAAAGAAGATAACTGAAGAACTGAATAGCCTCTTGACTAATGTCCCGCTCTTCCGTTATCCAATCTCCAGCAGAATTGCGAATCCGCTGAATATGACCTTTCGCCCCCTAAGCCTTAACCAAAGCATGAAAAAATTTCGTATTACGATCCCCATCTTTGAACCATTTGTAATTTGACTTCTGCTTCCAGAAATCCTCCTCCTCGAGCATAGACCGGATATAATGAGCATTAGCGAGGCTCAGAGCTGCATTGTTCTCTTCCGTCAGATCAGCCTCCAACGTTTGCTCTTTGAGAGCCAGATTCTGTTCAGCCAGCTTTGCATTGAGATGAACATCACCGAAATTTTCCTTGTTCCAACCTTTCAAAACAGTCTTAAGACGCTTTAGTTTGCCCATTAACACATCCATACCCAAACCATGAAGAGGGAGAGCCCAATTATTTCTAACTAAAGATTTAAGATCATCCCGACGAAGCCACATGCTTTGAAAACGAAACAGTTTGGGTCCAAAATTCAGCCGAGTCAAGCCATAGTAGAGGACCTTATGATCAGAGCAGCATTTTGGAAGAGCCTTGAAGGTGAAAGTAGGATGAATGTCTAGCCAATTGGAATTGTGCAATATACGATCAAGTTTAACATGAACAAGGCCATTAGGTCTAGTGCCCGACCAAGTAAAGTCCCCATTTTGAATCGGTTGGTCGATAAGAGAGCAAGCCGAAATAAAGTCATTAAAATCTTGCATGGAGCGACGATCCGGTGTCCCATTGCCTTTGTATTCTTCCCGAAACCGGATAGTGTTGAAATCCCCTCCAAGCAGCCAATGGAGGCCAAGAGCATGTAAATATTGGAGCTCATCCCAAAGAACAGTGTGGTCTACTCTGCTACATTTAGCATAAATGGCCAAAATAACAAAAGGAGCAGTGCCATTGAATTTAACATGTATCGATTGATTCGTAGCAAGTAAGATATCCTAAGAGAGAGAAGTGTTCCAAAAAAACCAAATTTTATTATTAGGAGAAGCAGCCGAGAATTTAAAATTGAGACGGTTAGCAATAAAGAGCCGTTTATTATCATTGGTCAACATGGGTTCCGAAATGGCCAAGAAATCTATGTGATAAGTATTTACCATACACTTGAGACGATTCATGGAGGAAGAGTTGCCGATCCCCCGAATATTCCAAAAAATGATGTTATTCATTGGGAAACCATTTTTTAGGAGTCTTGGTGGCGCGGGTTTGAACCCCTGAAGCATTTGACACAACCTCTTTATTTTTATTTTTATTTTTGCGACCTCTGGAAACTGGAATGAAAGGGCGCTCAACTTCAGTGCCTTGTGAAGTGTTGATGGCCAAAATAGTGACGGTCCAACTTTAACCGGCAGTGTACCGAATCGAATGCACTATAGTAGCAAGCAAGGTCGATCCCACGAGGAATCAATTGAGTACCAAGTCATTTTCATACTTAGTTTAGGTCAACCAAAAGAGTGGAACAAGTGATAATTAACACCAAGACGTAATATAAACTAGAGATAATAAGGAAGACGGCATAGTCAAACCATGATCCAATTGATTAGTTTCACCCCTCTAATTGACTCATTGGGAACGAGTACAACTGACCTACCAACCAATCATACTCTTGATGTGTTTATGGGTGCAATCTCCAATAATGGTGTGTAGACGACAATGCAACAACCTACCACCCTATGCCCGGTTCAACAGTCCGCCTTTAAGGATTTAACTGACCAAAGCATGATTAACGCTCTAGAGACGCCCAACTCACATTGAAAACCTCACTCAAGAAACCGAATCTAAACAACTCAGTCGATTTTACTTGGCTATTCCAAAACCCATTTTCCCACATCATCTCGCAAAATACATATATAAAGACAATGTGTGAAATCATGAATCAAGTGATCAAATCAATCCAAGCATTAAGCACAAGTTTTAGAACACAAACCCATCAAAAGATTCAACTTTAACAACTACCCATTACCAATTTCTCAATTAGAGGAGGATTTCATCAACTTTCACATGATTTAGCTATATAGATGTTTAGCTACTCATTATAATGAAAGAAACAAGAATTAAACATGAAATTAAAGCCATAAAACTGAAAAGGAGCTTGAATTAAGTACCAAAATGCAGGAAATCTGAAATTGCATCAATCTTCATCAAAGCCATTGTCACTTGGGGAAGAAGACCTCAAAACACCAACAAGAAAAAGAGAATCTATACTAAATTATGTTTAATCTAAGAGAAATAGTGAAAGATGAGCTAATCTAAGGTGAAGGAATGGAGGAATGGTGACTCTAAGGGTTTTGGGGAAGAGTACCTCAGAAATCTGCAGGAAATTCGCGTTCTTATGGTGAAAAGCGCATAACGAGCCGAGCTGTACGAAGTTCGGCCCGACAGGTGGTTCGGTACTAGATCGTTTTCAGTAAATTGACCATAACTTCGCGTGTAGACCTCCAATTTGAGTGATTCAAGATGCGTTGGAAAGCTTGTTTGAAGATATACAACTCTTGTGAAGAAGTCCAAACCGAATTCAATCTCTAATATGAGTCAAATGTCACTTTAAGTCAGCTGTGAGTATAAATGCTCGAGACAATTGATCCGTAAGAACTCCGTGGCTTCAGGTACATGCTCTATAAGCCTCATACCTCATCGTCCGGGTTTACGAGTCACCTATTTCCTGCATTTCACATGCCAAACAACATACCGAGCGTAATTCATGAGAAAGATAGGCCTCGAAAGGGTCAAAATCTTTGTAAAATGGTGAGGTTTTCCATTTATTTAACGGTTTACCTCAAAGTGAGTGCTCAATGTGTTTTTGCCCTATAAATGGTCTAAAACTACCCAGAATGAGCCAAAAGTGTCGTAAATGGGGGTTAAAACACGCATCGGAGCATAGTAAAGTTGACTCTCATCAAGTGTCAATCTGTTTTCTGCGTCTGATCCCTGCAAATTCTCGTCCTGGCTACTTTCATCCTCAGAGGCCGAGCTCTCAACAACTGTGGCTTGGGACTTCCAATCTAATCGATTAACCAGCAGAAGAGACTTTTTCTTGGTGTCGGAGTCTGAACCATAACCATGGTCCTGGCGATGAGATATTAGCCGTTGCCATTCTAGTTTGTCCTCATTAGTTTCAACTGGAACCGTTATAGGGGGTTCCAGACGAGGAGGATCCTTGTTTGAATCTTGAACTGCTCTAATTGTTTCTTCTACACCTCCAACCTGAGGTTTTTCTGGGGCGACCATCGCTTTTGCGACATAAACTTGAGCAGGCTTGGCGTGATTAGCTTTAGTAATAGTGGCTAAGTCCGGATGTTTAACAAGAAATTGATCATGGTTATGCCCCATGCGCCAACAATGGGTGCAATAGGCTGGGCGAGCACCTTCAGGGAGAATGGGTTGCCAGAACCCGTCACCATTTCTTTTTGAATCCAAATACGCGAAGGGAGGTTTTTCAGAATATCAACTTCTACCTGAACCCGAGCTAAAGAGGGCCTTCTCAGCTCCGCAGTAGCCGCATAAATACGAAGAGGTTTTCCAACAGTTTGCATTAATTCAAAAATGAAATCCTTGTTCATGAGATGGACTGGGAGCTTGGGGAGTGAAATCCAAACAGGAATTATGGAGGGTTCCTTGTCTACATGAAAATCAACTGTCCATTTAAACACCCTCATAATCTTGTTACCAACTTGCCATGACGCTTTGGAAAATAATCTGATGTAATCTTCAACATGTTGAAAACGAATTAAAGCATGCTTGTTATCTAAGAGACCGAGTGCGTAGTTACCTTTGAAATTTTGGACTGTGAGGAATTTCCGAATAGTATACAATTGTGGGTGTCCATGAGAAAAATTTCCTACCAGCGACCGCTGAAACCTAGCCGCTAGGGCAGTCTCTGCCTTAGCTGGAATAATTATGGAAGGCTCCCCCTTGAAAGTTGAAGTCTTGGTGCCGCCACCTTGAAGGAGGAAGTCGAACCTTGGCCGATTATTTGAGCATAGCTAAGCACCGGAGAAGCGGTGCATGGTGCGGCTGATGGTGTTGTTTGCTGCTGTGGCTGCTTGCCGTTGTCGTGGACGCGTGAGTCGGGAGGACGGTCCGCCATGATTGGCCGATCGGGAGGCCTGAACGGAGGAACAGACTTGGCGCTCAAGAAACCCTAAAAACCCTAGTCCCACGCGCAGTTGTTAGAATCGTTCATCTACTCTCCAACAATGTATACACGGTATTTATTAATTTTATCTTCTTCTTCTTCTTCAGACACAACAAATCTAAAGTTTGACGACAGAATTAAGATTGTGGCGTCGTCAATGCAAGGGATTTTGTGTTGTGGTAAACCCGAATTAATGCAAAATATATGTCCAGTTTTCGTTCTCATAAATTGATTCAATTATTGCTAAAAACCGTTTCCAAAGCTAGCCATCAATCATGCATAACTCATTAGTATGCTATGCACAATTTAACTTTGGTCAAAGCTTTTTGTAACGGCTAGCAATAAGAAGCCATAAATGATTTATATTGGGAAAGTTATTATTACATAAAATATGAATTTATTTTATCACATTAAATTAATAATAATGAAATCATTCATTACTAAAACCAAAAATTCTATATATATATTATATCAATATAATATTTAATAATATTCAAAATTAAACTTTTGAAATAATTACAATATTTACAAGAGTTATATGGTGTAAAACTCAAGTAAGAATTGATACTTTAGATTATTTTAGTTATCTTTTATTGGGAATTTAGCATGTTGTCAGGAGAAAGAAGGTTTATTGCAGGCAGGGGCGGACATAGGATCTCGGATTGTGATGATGTGTCAGTGTGTGATGACATGTCACTGATTGTGTGATGATGTGTCGACACTGATGCCCCTTTGGTTGTATGTAGATCCGCAACTGATTGCCGGCTACCCTTTTTGGAGGAAATAGGTTTATTGCAGTCTAGTGTGTGTTGTCCGGAGAAAGGAGGTTTATTGCAGGGTACCCTTTTTAGTCGGCTAAATTACAATTTTGGTCCTCTAACTAGACACGTTTTTCGATTTTGGTCCTGGTTTTTCTCCGGCGACAATTTTAGTCCTTTAAGTGGTCTTTTTTTTGTAAAAATAGTCCTGAACGCCGGAAAGACCACTTACAGGACTAAAATTGGTCTTTTCCGGCGACAATCTTAGTCCTGTAAGTGGTCTTTCCAGCGACAATTTTAGTCATGTAAGTGGACTTTCCGGCGTTCAGGACTATTTTTGCAAAAAAAAGACCACTTACAGGACTAAAATTGTCGCCGGAGTAAAACCAGGACCAAAATCGAAAAATGTGTCTAGTTAGAGGACCAAATTTGTAATTTAGCCCTTTTTAGTCTTGTGTTCGAAAGTGTACATAAGCGTCTGAGATGCACCAAAGGCAAGATTACAAAGCATTGAACCAAAAATTGAATACTCACATTGAAGAAAACATACCTTTTGAATTTGAAGTGTTTTCCCAAAGCTTGTGTATACTCTTCGTATTTGAGTATTATACCTGTAATGCAAAAGGACACCAAGCTTGTTTCTATAACCAAAATCCCACCAAACAAAGCAATGTGCTCGTTGTTGAGGAAATGGAGGTGGAATCCGTAATATTCCGATTTTCGGAAAATGGCAGACGTGTCATTTTGCGAAAACGAAATATTATTATTTCTTGTCTTTTTGGGAGTTAAGTATTTAATAGAGTATGTATATATATATATATTTTCGAATTATATATATATATATATATTTAAGGGATTATTCTGATTTTGGTAATTAAAGGACAATTAAGGAAAAATGGATTTATGGGAAATTGGTATTTAAGGAAAATCAATACACATCAATCCCATAACCTAAACACAATTCAGAAATTTAGTTTGCATGCTCCTTCTCTGCGGCTTTGAGGAGAGAAATAGGGCTTGGATAGTTTTTGCAATAACTGAAGCGGTTCTTGATCGTTTTCAGATCAGAAGGTAGAATTGGAATCGTCGTGAGGAGAGCTCTGTTTGGATTTCAGCTTTGTTGGAAGGGCTGCAGAATTCTGAGGCCGTTTGGATCTGTTTTGGGCAGCAATTAGGTAAGAGGCTCTTCCTATGATCTCAATTATCGTTTATAGGGTTTAGATCATAATTTAAGATGTTTCAATGTTGGAACATATGCGTTTTTTTGTTGATCAAAGGATCATAGATGCTATGGTTGATTAGATATGTTTTCTGTGTTTTACTGGGATTAATTCAATGTTAATTAGGTTAGAATCGGTTCAGAAATCGAGTTTTGACGATTTTAGCATTTTGGGAAAAACCCAGGCGGACGGGCGTCTGCAATAGGCGGACGGGCGTCCGAGACCCTAGTAACCCAGACGGGCGTTTGCAATAGGCAGACGGGCGTCTGAGGTGAGATTTTTTATTCAGGATGTAGCTGTTTTTGGCAGACGTGCGTTTGGGGTTTAGTGGACGGGCGTCTGATACGGACGGGCGTCCATGGGAGGTCAAACGAGCGTCTGGCCTGTTTTGCCTTGTTTTTACGGTTTTATCATTCTAGTTTGGTTTTGGGTTTTATAATCACATTATTATTGTTTTCAACCCTTATTTAGGATATGATATCATTGGTTAACATAAACATGCCTGAATTGAGCTTCTGATTCATTCAGTTAAAACACCGAATGTACTCTTAAAGGGAGTTGAAGTTTGGATCCGTCGGAAGGCCATGATAGGCTTGTGCTTTGATGAATTAGCATTCATCACTGTCTGTGTAATTGCTAGGTCTTGTTAATGTCTAGTGGTCTAGGAAGAGAGTAGTAAATGTGAGGGAGATTAATTGAAAACACTTAGGTGGCTAGTTAATCACCTTAATAAATACGTACTTGACTAGTAAAAGATTAAACAACATGTCTCTCTTGGATAGGCACCTGTCTATATCGCGATGTATGCCTACCTCTGAAGGTGGAAGAACTCCGTAGGTCAACAAAACCCTAAGTACGGAGGGACTCCGCTGAGATGTGCGTACTATCGGAGTCTACCTATTCTAGACTCCATGGATATTGGTGTGATCCACTAATATGTTGCCAAGAATATCCCCAGCTTGGATATGCGTAGTGCCCTTGAGTGCGGTTGTAACATAGATGAGTTAAGTAGAAACGTTTAGTCAATTCATGTTGATGGACATGGAGTGAACCCTAGATTGAGTCGGTCACACATAATCAACTAAACTTTTAATTATCTTTACTTTATAAATTCTAATTGTTGTCGTAGCTTCTCTTTCTTATTAAGTACGCTGTACTTACCTCAAATGCATGTTTTCTATGTGTTTGGGGGTGAGAAGACGAACAAGTTGATATTGTTTACGAGGAGGAGTTCGATGATGACGTTTGAAGACGCCTCATTGAAAAATTTACATTTATTCTTTATTTATTCTTTATTAGATTGTTTTAGACTTTTGGTCTTTCGAGACTTGTAGCACCGTTACGTTTCTTTTGGAGAATATTGTACTTTTCTTTTGGATTCGTATTTTTCCTTGAATGTAATAAGATACATTTCCACCTTTAGATGTTGTTTCTATTCTTGGATGTTTGGAAATTTTATACCCGAGTCTTTTGCTTCCGTTTGCTTGTTTTTGATACGACGTAGTAGAGGCTTACGTATGAAATGAATTTACTTTTATTTTATACGTGCGAACGTTCCTTTCGGATAAGGACTCGGTGTCCGAGGAACGGGCGTTACGATTGGTATCGAGAGAAGCGTTTTTAGGCTTCCTTTCTTTAAGATAAGTTTTCTCTAGACCTTTTAGTAACGTTACGGTTTTCTTTGATCATCGTGGATGGTGTTCACGAGGCTGGAGCGGGTGCGAGACTTCCAGAGTTCGACGGGAAAGTCCAACACCGGTCGTAGGAGGCGGTGTTGTGGGCGATTCCACCACCCAGCCGAGTTTATCACCACCACCTCGTGCGCGACACCCACCCCAAGGTCTCGGTGGGTTTGTCACGAGACCTCATCTGGAGCAACCCCACGATGGCACGTGGGAAGTTCACCGCCTCTCATTGGTAGCGATATTCCAAAGAGGATTTGTACCGCCACCGGTAGCTACCACCCACAACAAAGAAACCGTTTATCCTCCACCAGTTAGCGTTTACCCTCCACCAGTGAGCCACCACTCACCATTGGTGTTTCACCAACAACCGCAGACTGTCTACCCACCTCCTGCAGGTCATACCCTTCGACCTACCGTACCACTTTCACCGCGTTTCGACCATCAGCATGGTTTTGGTTACCCACCCTTTGGTCTCCAGCAACCTCAGCCAACTCCTCAGCAACATCAGAATTACCACCAAGGATACTACCCTTTTCAGCCTGAACCTCAAGTAAATCCCACTTACCCTTAGCAACAGCAGTACCAGCAGCAAGTACCTTTCGGCTATCCTCCGGTTTACCCACCCGTGAGACCAGCATTTGAGCAAGCACCGGCTGTGGATTGGTATACAAAATTGAGAAGGAACCGGGTTGAGAATTTCTATGGAAATGTTGAACATTCAAAGGCCGAGGAATGGATAAGGAGCTTCGAGAAGGCATGCATGAACATTCATCTTCCTGAAACAGAGATGGCACAGTTAGCAGTTAGTTTTCTTTTGGGTGCAGCTGAGGCATGGATAGATGCGATTCAGAGCAGTAATGGCAAATTAACAGACTAGGAAGCTTTCAAAGCTATGTTCTTCAACGAGTACTTCCCGGCAACAGTGCAAGCGGATAAGGCAAGTCAGTTTTTGAAACTCAAGCAGGGTAATCATTTGACGGTATCTCAGTATACCAATAGGTTTAACGAGTTGGGACGGTTCTATCCCGAGCCGATGAAAGTGGAAGAGAGAAAGATGGCCCTTTACAAGGAATGATTGGCTTATGAGATTCAGTCTGGCATGTTGGGATTTACAGCAAGGAACATGGCGGAATTACTGAACAAAGCCTTAGAGGTTGAGACCTTCAAGAAGAAGGCCACAATAGTCATTGGAAACAAGCGGAACTTTGGGACTAGTCAGGGAAATTATCAAGGAGCACCGCAACAGAACGTCAAGAAGACAACAGCTCCCACGGCAGCTAAGGCCCCAAACAGTGCACCCCTGTGTCCTAAGTGGAACAGAAATCATTCGGGGGAGTGCAAGCAAAATACTAATGGTTGCTACGTTTGTGGAGAGCCAGGGCACTTTTCTAGGGCGTGTCCAAGCAGAGGAAACAAGGGCAATTCAGGCCAGGGAAACGGTAGAAGCGGCCCAAGCCTACCAGTCTTAGTTTTTGCAGCTGATGCTAGGAACGCAGACCCAGAGGACGACGTTATCTCAGGCACCTTGTTGTTATTTTATTTTATTAAGATATTTTTATAGCACGTTTATTCATGCTGTAACTTTATTTAAATGAATGAACATACATACTAGGTACGATAATGTTAGATAATCTAGTGGTCAGAGCTTTGTTCGATACGGGAGCGTCTAACACTTTTGTGTCGACCAAGGTAGCTAAGAAGTTGAGTTTACCTTCATAACCTTTGAGAAACACTTTGGAAATAACTACACCGTTAGGGAAGGTAACAAAGGTAACTAGGATGATACCTCAAGTGGAAGTTCGAGTTGGATCTTATCGATGCAAGAGTGATTTCACTGTTTTAGACTTTTCAGACTTTGATGTAATCCTTGGGATAGATTGGCTATCCGAGAATTTTGTTAATCTAGATTGCCGAGAGAAGAAAGTGACTTTTAAGATACTCGATAAATCTAACAAGACTTATCAGGGTAATGTGTACAAGCCGAGTAAGAAGCGACATCCGATAATTTCAGCGGTCAAGGCAATTAGAGCTTGTCAGAAGGGTTGTGAAGGCTACTTGTTGTATGCAGTGGATGTGGAAAAAGTGAAGCCCAAGCTTGAAGAAACTCCGGTAGTGAGAGAGTACCCTGAGGTATTTCCGGAAGAGTTACCGGGAAACATGCCGGATAGGGAAATAGAATTTGAGATCAAGTTGATACCGGGAGCGGCACCAGTTGCTAAGGCATCCTATAGAATGGCACCGGCTGAATTAAAGGAGTTGAAGGCTCAACTTAAGGATATGCTTGAGAGGAACATAATTCAGCCTAGTACTTCGCCTTGGGGAGCCCCTGTTTTGTTCGTGAAGAAGAAAGATGGTAGCATGAGGATGTGCATCGATTATAGAGCATTGAATAATCTTACCATCAAGAATAAGTATCCTTTGCCGAGGATAGATGATCTGTTTAATCAGTTGCAAGGCAAGAAAGTGTTTTCTAAGATTGATCTTAGGCCCGGATATCATCAGTTGAAGATCAAGGTGGCAGATATACCGAAGACGGCTTTTAGTACGAGGTATGGACATTATGAGTTCTTAGTTATGCCTTTTGGACTCACTAATGCTCCATCTGCATTTATGGATTTGATGCAGCGAGTTTTTATGCCATACTTGGATAAGTTTGTGATAGTGTTCATAGACGACATCCTAGTATACTCTAAGGATGAGGAAGAACATGAGGAACACTTAAGGATAGTGTTAGAAACTTTGAAGAAGAATCAGTTGTTTGCTAAGTTCTCTAAGTGTGACTTTTGGTTGAAGCAAGTCAGTTTCTTGGGTCATGTCATTTCTGGAGATGGCATACAAGTTGATCCCGCCAAGATTGAGGCAGTTGGGAATTGGCCCAAACTCTTCTGATTTGAAGTAAGGAGTTTTCTTGGATTGGCTGGCTACTATAGGAAGTTTGTGCAGGACTTCTCGAAGATAGCTACTCCACTCATTAAGCTTACACAGAAGAATGTGAAGTTTGAATGGACTAGAGAGTGTGAAATGGCTTTTCAGACGTCGAAAAAGAAGTTGACTACAGCCCCAGTTCTGGCAGTTCCAGAGATTTTTGATAACTACGATGTCTACACAGAAGCTTCGGGACAGGGTTTAGGTTGTGTGTTGATGCAAGGAGGAAAAGTGATCGCTTATGCATCTAGGCAGTTGAAGGTGCATGAGAAGAACTATCCGACACACGACTTGGAGTTAGCAGCAGTAGTATTTGCATTAAAGACTTGAAGGCACTACTTGTATGGAGTTAAGGCAAGGATCTTCACTGATCACAAAAGTTTAAAGTATTTCTTCACTCAAGAGAATCTGAATATGAGACAAAGAAGATGGTTAGAGTTCGTGAAGGACTATGATTTGGATATTCAGTGCCATCCGGGCAAAGCCAATGTAGTGGCAGATGCTTTAAGCAGGAAACCAGTATTTGCAGTTTCAAGCGTCGAAGTTGTGGCAGAAAGGTTAGATGGGCTGGACATCAACAAGTTTGACCAGATTGAGGATCGACAGTTTGTGGCGCCGATGTTAGCAAGATCTGAGTTGATGGATGATATTCGGGAGAAGGAAGATGAAGACCCAACTTTGGTTTATTTGAAACGAGTTGCTAGAGAGAAGCCTACAGTGGGTTATGTCTTGGATAAGAATGGAAACCTTTGGTACCAGGATCATTTGTGTGCGCCTAATGTTGGCGACTTAAGACAGAGGGTTATGGAAGAGGCACATAGGATTGCTTTTGCAGTTCATCCAGGTGCTACTAAGATGTACCGAGACTTGAAGGAGAAGTTTTGGTGGCCTTCAATGAAATTGGAAATAGCCAAGTTCGTAGCAGAGTGTGACATTTGTCAGAAAGTGAAGGCAGAGCATAGAAGACCAGGAGAAATGCTTAAGCCCTTGGATATCCCTGAATGGAAATGGGATAAGATTACGATGGACTTCATCACCGGTTTACCAAGGACAAAAGGAGGACATGATGCGATTTGGGTAATTGTGGATAGATTAACCAAATATGCCCATTTCTTACCGTATAAGGTTGATATGCCTTTGAAGAAGATGATGACACTATACTTGGATAATATAGTGAAGTTACATGGAGTTCCTATCTTTATAGTCTCGATCGAGATAGTCGGTTCGTCAGTTGATTTTGGAAGAGTTTACAAGAAGCTTTTGGAACCAAGTTAGATTTGAGTACGGCGTTTCATCCTCAGACAGATGGACAATCTGAGAGGACCATCCAAACACTCGAGGACATGCTAAGAGCTTGTGTTTTGGAAGTAGGTGGATCATGGGATGATTATCTACCGGTAGCAGAGTTTGCCTACAATAAATAGTTATCATGCAAGTATAGGCATGCCACCGTTTGAAGCGTTGTATGGAAGAAGATGTAGAACGCCGCTATTTTTGGATGAAGTTGGGGAAAGACAGATTACAGGGCCGGAGATGGATGAACAAGCTAAGGAAAGGGTTAAGTTGGTTAAGAAGAATCAAGGCGACCACAGACGAGCGTAAAAGTTGGGCGGAGCGTTAGAAGAAGACCTCTGGAGTTTGAAGTCGGTGATAGAGTGTATCTACGAGCTTCACCGATGAAGGGAGTGAAACGCTTTGGAGAAAAGGGAAAGCTAAGTCCAAGGTATGTTGGACCTTTTGAAATTCTGGAAAGGATTGGACCGTTGGCTTACAAGCTTAAGTTACCAGAATCGATGTCAAGGGTCCATAGTGTGTTTCACGTCTCGATGTTGAAGAAGTGTCTGACGAGGAATGATGTCGAAACTACAATTGATCCGGAGATTCTACAAGACAATATTGCTTATGACGAGAGACCGATCAGGATTTTGGACAGGAAGGAAAAGATGATTAAGAGGCGGATGATCCCATTGGTTCTGGTTCAGTGGAGCAATCATTCACCCGAGGAGGCAACTTGGGAAGTTGAAGACGATATGATCAGTGAATTCCAAGAGTTCGTGGATTTACCAGGTATGTTCTAGTTTCGAGGACGAAACTCCTTTTAAGGGGGGAGGAATGTAATATTCCGATTTTCGGAAAGAAGCGGACGTGTCATTTTTAAGAAAAAAAGAAATATTATTATTTCTTGTCTTTTTGGGAGTTAAGTATTTAATAGAGTATGTATATATATATATATATATATATATATATATATATATATATAAGGGATTATTCTGATTTTGGTAATTAAAGGACAATTAAGGAAAAAGGGATTTATGGGAAATTGGTATTTAAGGAAAATCAATACACATCAATCCCATAACCTAAACACAATTCAGAAATATAGTTTGCATGCTCCTTCTCTGCGGCTTTGAGGAGAGAAATAGGGCTTGGATAGTTTTCGCAATAACTAAAGCGGTTCTTGATCGTTTTCAGATCAGACGGTAGAATTGGAATCGTCGTGAGAGAGAGCTCCGTTTGGATTTCACTTTGTTGGAAGGGCTGCGAGTGCGAGGCCGTTTGGATCTGCTTTTGGGCAGCAATTAGGTAGAGGCTCTTCATATGATCTCAATTATCGTTTATAGGGTTTAGATCATAATTTAAGATGTTTCAATGTTGGAACATATGCGTTTTTTTGTTGATCAAAGGATCATAGATGCTATGGTTGATTAGATATGTTTTCTGAGTTTTACTGGGATTAATTCGATGTTAATTAGGTTAGAATCGGTTCAGAAATCGAGTTTTGTTGATTTTAGCGTTTTGGGAAAAACCCAGGCGGAAGGGGGTCTGCAATAGGCGGACGGGCGTCCGAGACCCTAGTAACCCAGACGGGCATTTGCAATAGGCAGACGGGCGTCTGAGGTGAGATTTTTTATTCAAGATGTAGTTGTTTTTGGTAGACGGGTGTTTGGGGTTTAGTGGACGGGCGTCTGATACGGACGGGCGTCCATAGGAGGTCAAACGGGCGTCTGGCCTGTTTTGCCTTGTTTTTACGGTTTTATCATTCTAGTTTGGTTTTGGGTTTTATAATCACATTATTATTGTTTTCAACCCTTATTTACGATATGATATCATTGGTTAACATAAACAAGCCTGAATTGAGCTTCTGATTCGTTCAGTTAAAACACCGAATGTACTCTTAAAGGGAGTTGAAGTTCGGATCCTTCGGAAGGGCATGATAGGCTTGTGCTTTGATGAATTAGCATTCATCACTGTCTGTGTGATTGCTAGGTCTTGTTAATGTCTAGTGGTCTAGGAAGAGAGTAGTTAATGTGAGGGAGATTAATTGAAAACACTTAGGTGGCTAGTTAATCACCCTAATAAATACGTATTTGACTAGTAAAAGATTAAACAACATGTCTCTCTTGGATAGACACCAGTCTATATCGCGATGTATGCCTACCTCTGAAGGTGGAAGAACTCCGTAGGTCAACAAAACCCTAAGTACGGAGGGACTCCGCTGAGATGTGCATACTATCGGAGCCTACCTATTCTAGACTCCGTGGATATTGGTGTGATCCACTAATATGTTGCCAAGAATATCTGATGACGGTCAAATTATACCCGTAAAAGTCATCAACGTTGACCTTAAATCGAGATTAATAATATATATTTCATATTAAATCACATGTTTATATTTATTATTTAATGTTATGTGATTTATATTATGTAAATTGGTATTTACTCGTTTTTATCCGATTTACTGTGCGATTAATGTTGATTTTACAGATCATTACAAATCCAGAAGATTAGTTTCATTCAATCAATTATCTCAAGATAAGGAAGGAAGGAAATCGGAGCATTAAATGAGAGAGTAATCGGATCGACATGCAAACGTGCGCATGGGGAGAGCAAGGCAAGCGAAGAAAACGTGTAGAACATGGAAAATATAGGTTCGGTCGACCGAACCATTAGGCTCGATCGACCGAGTGTCATCTTCGGTTGACCGAGTGTCGTCGACGGGCGGTTTAGGGCTTTTGTCGTGTTTACCTTCTAGAACCACCCTAAGTCGGCAAAACCTCTATATAAGCGACTACTACGAAATTGTAAATCATACCAAAATATACCTTAGAATATCATTCAATAAAATCACTCTATTCATATCTTGATTCAATGTAGTTTATTGAGGTGTTTCAAAGAATTTAAGAATTTGCAATATGTAAGCCTTTATTTTCTGCTTCTTTCTTTTAAGTAATTAATCCCTCCCAATTATGCTTTATCGTTTGAGTTAGTTAATCATAGCTAGATGATGTAGATCTAGGCTATGACGTTGGGAAGGTGGCGGTACCTTGTCTACGAGGATCCCATAACCTACGTCATACACTTAGTATTTATTCATGAATCTACTTGATTTAATTAATGTGTATCTAAGTTAGTTTATATGAATGCTTTACGATTCTTATCGTTTAACTGCTTACGTATGATGAAACGCCGAGAGATATGTTCGGGGATGTAATCACAGACGAAAAATTGATTCGGTGACCGAATGAGTTCACTCGATCGACCGAGCCCACCTATTCGGTCGACCGAGCCCTGTTTTCATCCGTTAAATAGCCACGTCTTTATGGTTAGGTTAACTTAATAGAATTTATTATCTCAGTAGGTATGGCTATGGCTACGTTACTCGCTTAGTTTAATTAAAATGTGTAAAAATGAAATACCAATATAAAACTCTTAGGTAGGTTTATGAATTGATCTTCGGACGTTCAAATGTTATCTAGGTAGGTTTATATTTGGGATTGCTAGCACCTGATTATACATACGTCGTAGATTAGCATGAGACTATAACTTGGTAATTGCTAGTTGGACGAGAGCTTGAGTAATCGTTTAGGAAGTACGCCTAACCATAGGAATGTTGCCTGGACGAGGTGTATGGTTAATATCGGCATCCTTAGATTCGTAAGCGTGTGAGTTATATGAGATGGAGGCACTAAAAGGCGAAGTCACGTAACAATATCACGAGTGATTTAGTGACTTACCGTGCTAATTCAAGTTAAAGAGGATGACTCCCGTAGCCAATCTAAGATAGATACAAACGGATTGACAGTTAATAAGTTCAGTTTATTATATAAATTATCTAGGTCTAAACGATAAAGACTATAATTGGGGAGGTTAATTACGTTGTGTCGAGTCGTGTCTTTACCTTTCTTGTCTTATGTTTGTCGTAGACCGCCTCTATGTCCTTGACATGTTTAATTAATTGTTTGTATATAAGATGATCCACAATTGGTTCCCTGTGGGATCGACCTTGATTCACTATAGCTATACTACGATGGGCCTAGTCCTCTTGCTAGTGTTGGTTTATGGTGGTCAAGTATATTATAACCTGATTGACCCCGATCATGTTTTTGGCGCCGTTGCCGGGGAACCAACGGTCAATTTTATATATAAATAATTTTTATTCATGTCGAGTTTTCTGTTTTAGAGTCTGTTTTTACGTTTTGAGTCCTCTGGTTGTCTGCTATGTCTGAAAATTCTAGCTTAAAAAAAATAAAAAAATAAAAAAATAAAAAAAAAATTATTCGGTCGACCGAGAGACCTCATTCGGTCGACCGAGAACTTATAATATTTTTGTTTTGTTCTTGTCTGATGCTCGCTTACACGGTTTCGATTTGTGTTTTTCAAGTCTGAATTTCGTGTCTGTTTATCCCCAGATGTTTAATCCGTAGAGTCTCGATAGCGACATGGGAAACCATGTTAAAATCGATCTACGGTTTTGTTTTTCTTCATTTGCGAAAACCAGGGAAGCAATAATGAGTCGGTAATTTTTCGCGGGCGCTGAGAAAATAACCCAGCAAACATGTGGAGCTACGAATCTAAGATGGGAAAAGCGATGGAAGCAATACCATTAAAGCACCAAGATGGCTCCGAAAAAAAAAAACATATTTTAAGGCTTAAATTCTTCGTGGTACAATGTTGAAGGCAAGGTACTACCTTTTTTTTTTTTGCTTATGTTTTACTACCTTTTGGTTTTTTGAGCATAAGTTAGCCTATACATGAACCTTAGTATGAATCTTAGCCCGGAGTTGGTTTGTAAGATTAATTTTATTAGTGTCGAAGGTTTTGCCCCATATTTGTCTCATCTAGAGGGTGTAAGGAAACATGTAGTCGTTGAAAGGAAGCAGTGAATAAAGAGTTCCTCATAGTTCTGTTAAAATCTCATTGTCCTATGCATGAGATTGCTTCTACTGGCCATGGGAGCAACAAATTGTGTAGTTTAAGCATTCAAAATCTAAAGAAGGCGTTGAGTTTTGAGAGAACACGGTCTTACGCTTTCTTGAGTTTTATGGTGATGGCTTCTCGGTGAACCCACCTTAAATGTAAAACGATATTACGCTTTGGGTGACAATTTAGAAATCGCGAATCGTAGTACATGGGTTCGAAAATGGTCTAACCATGGTGGGCGAGTTCAACCGAGCTTGACTCAATCTACTCCCTCCACGTGTGATGTACGTTACAAAGAGATTCGACAAGACTTAGCATAGCCGATAAGCCTTCGGGCTAAACGGGCTTAATCTTGACGGATTGGCCTGAATCGTCACATATGTTCCAACGAATAAGACGGCGTAGGCTTTGCTACATAACCGGCCTTATTCGGAGTACTGATTCATTGTTTCTTATTGTCAAGGCCAAAACCGTAATTTTAACCGAGTTTCTTAGAGTTCACTAATTCCTAAAACGTGAGCCGAGGTAAGAGCTTTGGATAAATGGTATGGATAAATGTTGTTTCCTAGGTCTCACAACCAAGGGAAGGGTATTAATCCGCAAAGCAACAAGCCCACCTCTTATAGTCTTGCGAAGGGTCAAAGTCCAGCGATCCAAGAATGATAATCGACAAGGATAATCTTTGGAAAGTCAGTGAGGACTTTAAACTCAGAACTACTTCTTTAAAACCCTTAGGATTTCTTTTTAGGATTTTAGGTTTTGTTTTCTTTGAGTCAAATAAAAGTAACGTGACATATGTTGAGGTTTTTTATTTTGCCGTGTTCCGATGGCCATTGGGCTAAGGATGTGCAAAACTTTTTTACTCAATATAGGCCACGTGAATTAGAGTTTCTTAGGAGAGTCGAGAAATTGCTAAAGAAAAGGAAATTTAGCAATCAATCTTAAGATGGAGGCATTAAGAGAGCTTGAGAATTACTGAAAATGTAACAGAGAATGATTGGTGTGAACAAGAACAATCTTGGTCAAATTCTAAAACTTTTTAGGTGATCCAAGTGAAAATCCAAAGTGATGTGCAATTCATTCTGCAATTATCCTTATCTTTCCCTTTACATTTTTTCACCTTCAAACTTTTCGATCCTCTCACCAATCTGCCCCAACAGTTCACATTTCTAACCATTCTTTCATCGCCACTCTTTCTTTCCATCCGTTTCACTCTCCCACCCAATCTCGATGCCTTAACCATTTTCAACCCACCCATAAACACAATTTCTTACCCACCCTTTATCTTTTCTTCCCAACCTTATGTGTATCTTTTTCTAAACCCATCATACTCTCAACCTCCATTTTGTTTACAAAATACCTTTGTGTTGCGGAATTTGAAATATTGCTAAGCTTTAATGATTATCTTTTATCATTTTGATTTTCATGATCCTAGTTGAGGTAAGTGTAGCTCTGACCCTAGCTAGATTTTAAAGGTTTTTGGTTCGATCAAAGTACAACTTATCTTTCTATCGGAAGTTTTCAATTTCACACTTTTCCGACTATTCCGGCATTTCTAGATGATAAGTTTTGTTATGAACTATCACACCGATCTGACCTTGTTGATGACGGTTATGACTTTTACGTGCTGCATTGGGTTATTAGTAATTTCAAGGAGTAGCTACATCTCCCTAAGTTCTTGATATCCAATGCAAGCGAGAAGTTTCTGCGTTAAGTATTTGATTTTATCTTTAGCCAATAGGTCGCATTCAATCTGTTATACCTTACCAAGTTTCTCTTTTCCTGGATTGAATACCTTTTTGAGCCAGTCACCCTCGTGTTTTCCCACTTGGGGTAATGCTTTTTGATCTTTGTCTTCTCCACCCGGTTTTAAGAAATAATTAGGCGGTGGAGGTTGTAGATGAAGCCTACCATCTTTAGTTGCTTGTTTATTTTTCTTTCTATTTAGTATTTTTTTCTTGTCTTTGGTTGTATAAAATAAAGTGGCTTAAAATGTTTTTCGGTATTCATACCTAATTACTGCCACATTATTTTATAACTTCCACAGACATGGTATTTTACGGTTTCGTGGAGTTTGTTTGCTTATACAGGATGTGTCTATCTCTCCACGACGTGCTGACATTTACTCCGATATTGTTCCTTTACTTGAGAGCCGTTTCCAGAGCTAAGTCTTTTTCTTAAATTCTCATTTATTTTTGTCATTGAGGACAATGCCATGTTTAAGTGGGGGGTAGGAGACTTAGCCATGTTATGTTATAATTGAAAATTGAATGAAACGGCACATGATTGAAAATTTTGAATAAATACCATATTATGTATCTCGTACTTTAGAATTGTGAGTTCTAGCTAAGAATTGATAGGAAAGGAACCAAGTTTCATGAGTGCGTGATCATTTTATACTTATGTTAAGTAAATTTAAGGATATTCATGCCCGTTTTTGCAAGTAGTTATTTATTATTCAAATACTCTATGAATTAATCGAATACCGCACGAATTATAATAACTGAAGAAATTATGTGTACATTGCATAGATGATTGGTTATGTAGACTGTTAAGGGCCAAATTATAGTGATTTTCATATATATTTTATGAATCAATTTCCCCCATATATGGATTATTTTCATAGATATCGGGCCTTATAGTCAAATATTGAGTAAATGGTGTTTTTAATGATTAAATATGAAAACGTATCGATTTTTATGTTTATTTGATGTTTTTATATTATTTTGGAAATATGTTACACTTTGGTATGTTTTGATCCTTGTGTAGATACTCATTGATGATGGAAAAGATGATCCTAAAGAGCTAATTTCGAGATGAGAGAGGATCAATCAAAGATATGGAAGAATAAAAGAGATAAGGAAAGAAATCAATGAAGATAAAGATGGAAATATCAAGATTTTCGACGGTGGTGGCAAGGCGTCCAAATAAAGCGGACGGCGTCCGTCGAATCGGCGCGTTGAAAATCTGAACGAGCGTTCAAAGGCATAAAATCGAAACGAGAGAGTTGACGCTTTGTCCAAGCGAGCGTCCGATCTCCGTCTCAAGCATCCTGGGCGGGCGTCCGCTTAGTTAAACGGCGTCCACCACCACCGCATTCAATGAGAACCGACTTAGGTTCTTTGTAGCAACCGCCTCTGTTTTCTATTTAAAGCACAAAGCAGACCCAAACCCTAATTCATTGAAATTTCTTCACATCAAACACAAGAGAGCGGCCGCACTGTTGAGATTTGAAGGCGGTCACCCGAGCCTTGTGCTCGGGTGAACCGAGGTTAGATTAGGAGTAGATTATGTAGCTTTTCTTTTCGTTTCCATGGTGTTTCAACCATTGTATCCAAGACTATGTGAGTTCTCTTATGATTAATTTAATTCCAGTTTTTCTTCATGACGTTTGATTTAGTTTGTATTTTTCTATGCGATTTGTATGCCATGTGAATTAGAATCGAAAGATTAGTTCACGATTGATGTTTATAATACGGAAGTTGCGTAAACGCTAGATCACCATAGAAAGATAGGGTTTTAGCCATTAATGATGACAAGTTAATGAGTTAGATTCCTAGTTTGTTAGGTTCTTTAAAAGCGAGAGTTAATTGAATCTACACCCGAGTTTTGTTTGGTAAATCAGTCTCAACACTCAAAGATGAGAGATAGATAATTGAATTCACTACAAAGTAGGCTTTCATAGCTTGAGAGATAAGTTCACTAAGAGATTAGGGATTTGTGTCTCGTGAAAGGTGAAACCACAAAGCTGAATTAGAATCATGAGATTAACTAGAATTGAAATCACTTAGGTTTGTACTTTGGTTGTTCCCATGTTTCTTAGGTTAGATTTATTTTGATTGTTCGTTTATGCTTTTCTGTTTTTATGCTTTTGCTTTTCGTTTATTTGTTTTTGTTGAGTAGCAATTGGGGAATTAGTGAAATTAGATTCAACATCCCTTTTCCCGAGGATCGATACCGTGCATTTATCCAACTTTACTAGCAACTACCCGGTATTCGGCCGGTTAGGAGGTAGTTTTGCATGGTAGTATAGGTTTATAAATTTTCTTTTGTTTTAATGATGCAAAATCTCCCCAACATAGACTTAGTATCGATACTTATTGGCTGATGTATTCTTATCTTCTTGCCAACAAAAGCGGAGTAATAAGCTTGAGACGTACCTGTGTTTTAGCAAAATGTTGAACCTTTGGGGCTTGTAGTAACATTACCAAAGTAGCCCGCGCTTGTGGTAATATTCGATGCTATACATGATCTAAGATAGGGGGATACTCTAAAAAGTTTTCTTCCTTGAGATTGATAGTATTTGAAAAATATGAAGATATGAAAAGAATATTCAACTCTTTAAGAGGCTTTGAGTAGTACTCGGTCTCCAAGTCCAAAATCCCTATAGATACGCTCTTGCTTATTGCTCTAGTGCTCTAACCATTGCGAGGCATAAGAAGTATGAATCTTTGAGGTTGGTAGGTTGAGATTGCGAAGGTTAGCATAAACTCTAATCTTGCTACTTAATATATAAAACTAAATGCACATGCACACATCACTTCGATTCTTAGTGAGTAGTGAATAATGGATATCTTATGAGCATGACTAGTATGAGTTGACTTGAGCTTCTTGCGTAAGTATGACTGACCATGGGAAATGTTGTCTTGGGAAATGACTTATTGATGCTTTGTTCGGGACGATCAAAGTCTAAGTGGGGGTAGTTGATGACGGTCAAATTATACCCGTAAAAGTCATCAACGTTGACCTTAAATCGAGATTAATAATATATATTTCATATTAAATCACATGTTTATATTTATTATTTAATGTTATGTGATTTATATTATGTAAATTGGTATTTACTCGTTTTATCCGATTCTTGTCACGATTAATGTTGATTTTACGATCATTACAAATCCAGAAGATTAGTGTCATTCAATCAATTATCTCAAGATAAGGAAGGAAGGAAATCGGAGCATTAAATGAGAGAGTAATCGGATCGACATGCAAACGTGCAGTGGGGAGCAAGGCAAACGAAGAAAACGTGTAGAACATGGAAAATATAGGTTCGGTCGACCGAACCATTAGGCTCGGTCGACCGAGTGTCATCTTTCGGTTGACCGAGTGTCAGCTTCGGGGCGGTTTAGGGCTTTTGTCGTGTTTACCTTCTAGAACCACCCTAAGTCGGCAAAAACTTCTATATAAGCAGCAGCTACGAGAAATTGTAAATCATACCAAAATATACCTTAGAATATCATTCAATAAAATCACTCTATTCATATCTTGATTCAATGTAGTTTATTAAGGGTGTTTCCAAAGAATTTAAGAATTTGCAATATGTAAGCCTTTATTTTACTTTTTTCTTTTAAGTAATTAATCCCTCCCAATTATGCTTTATCGTTTGAGTTAGTTAATCATAGCTAGATGATGTAGATCTAGGCTATGACGTTGGGAAGGTGGCGGTACCTTGTCTACGAGGATCCCATAACCTACGTCATACACTTAGTATTTATTCATGAATCTACTTGATTTAATTAATGTGTATCTAAGTTAGTTTATATGAATGCTTTACGAGTTACTGTTTAATCTGTTCTGTATGATGAAACGCTGAGAGATATGTTCAGGGATGTAATCTGGGGGCGAAATTGATTCGGGTGACCGAATGAGTTCACTCGGGTCGACCGAGCCCACCTATTCGGTCGACCGAGCCTGTTTTCATCCGTTAAATAGCCACGTCTTTATGGTTAGGTTAACTTAATAGAATTTATTATCTCGATAGGTATGGCTATGGCTCGTTACTCGCTTAGTTTAATTAAAATGTGTAAAAATGAAATACCAATATATCTTAGGTAGGCTTATGAATTGATCTTGGACGTTCATTGTTATATCTAGGTAGGTTTATATTTGGGGATTTCTAGCACTGATTATACATACGTCGTAGATTAGCATGAGACTATAACTTGGTAATTGCTAGTTGGGCGAGAGCTTGAGTAATCGTTTAGGAAATGCGCCTAACCATAGGAATGTTGCCTGGCGAGAGGTGTACGGTTAATATCGGCATCCTTAGAGTCGTAAGTAGCGTGTGAGTTATATAAGATGGAGGCACTAAAAGCGAAGTCACGTAACAATATCACGATGATTTAGTGACTTACCGGTGCTAATTCAAGTTAAAGAGGATGACTCCCGTAGCCAATCTAAGATAGATACAAACGGATTGACAATTAATAAGTTCGATTTATTATATAAATTATCTAGGTCCAAACGATAAAGACTATAATTGGGGAGGTTAATTACGTTGTGTCGAGTCGTGTCTTTACCTTTCTTGTCTTATGTTGGTCGTAGACCGCCTCTATGTCCTTGACATGTTTAATTAATTGTTTGTATATAAGATGATCCACAATTGGTTCCCTGTGGGATCGACCTTGATTCACTATAGCTATACTACGATGGGCCTAGTCCTCTTGCTAGTGTTGGTTTATGGTGGTCAAGTATATTATAACCTGATTGACCCCGATCAATATCCCCAGCTTGTATATGCGTAGTGCCTTTGAGTGCGGTTGTAACATAGATGAGTTAAGTAGAAACGTTTAGTCAATTCATGTTGATGGACATGGAGTGAACCCTAGATCGAGTCGGTCACACATAATCAACTAAACTTTTAATTATCGATCTTTACTTTATAAATTCTAATTGTTGTCGTAGCTTCTCTTTCTTATTACAATACGTTGTACTTACCTCAAATGCATGTTTTCTATGTGTTTGGGGGGGTGAGAAGACGAACAGGTTGATATTGTTTACGAGGAGGAGTTCGATGATGATGTTTGAAGACGCCTCATTGAAGAATTTACATTTATTCTTTATTAGATTGTTTTAGACTTTTGATCTTTCGAGACTTGTAGCACCGTTACGTTTCTTTTGGAGAATATCGTACTTTTCTTTTGGATTCGTATTTTTCCTTGAATGTAATAAGATACATTTCCACCTTTAGATGTTGTTTCTATTCTTGGATGTTTGGAAATTTTATACCCGAGTCTTTTGCTTCCGTTTGCTTGTTTTTGATACGACGTAGTAGAGGCTTACGTATGAAATAAATTTACTTTTATTTTATACGTGCCGAACGTTCCTTTTCCGGATAAGAACTCGGTGTCCGGGAACGGGACGTTACAGAATATGCAGGAAAACAAAAAACAAAAAACCATGTCATCCGGTCATACAACTTTTAAGACAGATGAAAAAGTTAAAATTGAAGATTGTTTAGGCTTTATAGGTTTAATATAAAGTACTACGTAATAAGCAATGTTGATGTATGTTTATGTTTCCGACAATGCTTCCTTCTCGACTCCTATACATTAAATAAGCAAATGAGCATGTCTTTATGGTTGTAATATTACATACGGTGCATATAACACCAAGCCCAAAACGAGCCCACGAATGATTGAATGAGCTCTTATACTTAGGCCCAAGAGACACAAAGTCCCTAATACGCGCGCACAGCCCGCCTCCCAAACGGATGGGCCGGGTTAAGTCTATCTAGCTCGCCCAACGCCTCATTGATATATATCATAGCAGGGACCAACGAGCTTCAAGATTATCTATGCCTACTTCCCGCCCTGGACGGGCTAGCAAGAGCCCTGACGGACACCTAGCTTGCCCATCAGCCCAACTCTCTGACACCGCTCGGACTGAGCCCGCCAAAGGCAGCAACAGTTAGAGCATGAGGGTTTCCTTAAAGCCCAAGAAAGCACGTCCAATCAGAAAGTGACACGTCATCACACACTTCTCTCACTGTTGTATCTACGCGGTATTTTGTACCATGTAAAGGACAACGATTGACAATTGGTATATTCCGGGTGATTCTTGCATGTTTTCTCCATTTGAGGTGTTTTACTGTGTGGATGAATCTGCATCACACTGTTTCAATTCAAGTTGAGATTCATCCATATGTTTTTCTCCACAAATAGAGTAACTAGGGCAGAATTTCACGTATATTCCAAGGTATATAGCCTGTGAAGTCATAATTATAAAATTTCATTCTATCGTACGGGAAAAAGAAGATGGTTATCTCACTTGTTAATTTAATGACTGAAATTTTCAATTTAGATTATAAATATATCAATTACCGGAAGATGCCTCTGCCGTCGGGATCGATCTATATTTGAGACTATAATGGCCATGCATGTTGTGCATGCAGTCTCACGATGCTTATGGGGCAACTTGGATATCCTTGGGATTTCGTCGAGTACTATAATGTCTCATATAGTTAAAGTAGTAGGATTTTCACCCTCATATAAGTGTGAGATATAAATATCTTATCAACTCGGGATAACTATTTTAGACCAAACGAGAACAATGATTTAAGTAGTTAACCGGATCATTTATGGCTCACTTGACGCTACCAGACTCGAGGTTTGGAACGTTACAGGTACGGGTGGAGACGAATATCTTTCATGCATCCATAAGTTGCAATGTCTCCCGGCGGATGATTATCATCTATAGGCTGCGTGGCTTCATACCGCGTTACCTTGGCGAGAGCGCTTTACTTTTGTTCTTTTTCTTTGGTCAGGCAATAGGCATGCACATTTTTTGCCCGACCAGGCTTGTCTAATTGTTTTTTCAAACAAGGAAGAAGATGAAAATGGAAGAAGGAGAATGAGGTAGAAGAGAACGAAAAACGGTTTATATGATTTTTTTTTTCAAAAAGTTGGACGGTACGGTTCAAGCTGGAGCGGTATCTTCCAACTACTTGGGCGGTACCTTAAACAGATGAGTGGTATCTACGATGGGTGATGAGTGAAACCTTCCAACCTTAAGCGGCACCTTCCAATCTTAAGGCGAGAGAAACGACAAAGTTTTAGAAAATTTTGGGTATGGACCGAGCTTTTTTCCGAAAATAGGATATTACTTGATTTCCCCAGGATTGAAAAATACAAATATATATATTTATAATAATATATGTGTATGTATACGTGTATAAATATACATATATGTTTTTTTATTATATATAAATATAACTGAGCTGCTCACGAGTTGTTGAGTCTAGTACATTGCACAGGTAACGTTTGTTTAATTTTCAAATTGAGTCAATTCACATTCGAGCAAATTTAAGCTGAATTGAATCGAACTCTGACTCAAACCGATGTCGAGCTACATACGAATAACTTGACTCGTTTAGAGCCTTACTCATAATCCAATGGTGTAAACAAAGGATTTTATTATGATTGAGTATGAAACGCAATATATCGAGGAAATCAAGGTCCTATCAATCAATGTCATAGCTTTAGGAAAAATTACCCTAAAAAAAAAACTTTTGGAAAAATAGATAAATATAGATTGATCATATAAATGGTAAGGTTTTAAAGTTAAAATCAAATATTGGATATGAACGATTTTAGGAAAAAACGTGTTCTTAAATTAACCATAGTATTAAATTCAAAAAAAAAAAAGAATTAACCATAATATTAAGTTCTTTTTTTGGGAAATTAGGGATAAGACAATAATCTGAAATATTATTAAGAATGCGACAAATTACATATTTTTATATGGGAGAAGACAATTGCGTATAATTTTTATAATGAGAAGAATGACAGTGAATCCTTAAAATCGGTGAATCTCTCCTAGTGAATCCCGAAAGCAATGAATTTCGACAGTGAATTTTAACAGTGAATCCCGAAAATCAGTGAATCCCGATAATGAATTTTGAAAATTAGTGAATTTCGACAGTGAATTTAATGGCAGTGAATTTAAATATTAATTTGAACAAAAGTGAATTTCGATAGTGGATAAATAGTTTTGTCCTTTATGCAAAAGTTTCAAAAGACTGTCCTTCTACTCAATTGATGAAATATTTTTGTCCTTCTCCCTCATTCCCCCTTCTTTTTTTTTTTTTGTGAAACCATAATATTAAGTTAAAATTAATTATAATTAACCATAGTAAACCATTAGGAGATAATCATAAATTCACATACTATAATCACACAAATTAACGTGCGAATTAATGAGTCTTTTTTTTTTTTTTTTTTTTGAATTTGCGAATTAATGAGTTATATATATGATTAATACTCATTGATGACCATATATTGTGAGTTATGATAAGTATAATGATACGTAATTTAAGTTCTAAAAGAAAAAAAAATTGATACGTAGTTTAAGCAACTAAATAGTCTTTTCCTATCAAGTTTAGGAAAAATTACCTACACAAGATATATATATATATATATATATATATATATATATATATATATATATACACCATGGTCACCATCTAAAGTCTCTCTCTCTAGAAAAAAAAAAAGTTTCTCTCTCAAAACCCTAGCCACCACTTTCTTATCTGCAAGTTTCTCCTTTATATACCCTAGCCACCACCCTCCACCTTCTTTTCTTTTTGAAGTTTTTTGTCCAACCCAGGAAATTCTTTGAATTGGAATCATCATCCTTGAAGAATTATAGTGAATTGTTTGTGTGTATTACTATTAATTGGAGAATCATCATCATCAGAGATCGGACGCTTTGACGGCTAAGGTTAGTTCTTGATCTTCTTTTCTTTTTGTTCCTTGGATTTCAGTATTGTTGAGGAAATTGGGGTCTTGCTTTTGATTTTCTTGTTTTTTTCTTCCATGGATTTATGTATTGTTAAGGAAGATGTGGTTTTTTTCTTCTTCTTAAATACCCCGATATCCGAAACGAACTGGTCGTACCTATATTATTTAAATTTTAGATGATAATTAAGAAATCCTTTTATGATTATTAATTATATAAAATTAATAATACTACAAATAGTAATAATATAATAAATAAATTATTACTTTACTTTTTCTTAAGGTGCTAGTTTGGATTGGAAGATTTAATGGGAAAAGAAATGATATGATTTGGGTGGATTGAATTTTTGGTGTTTGGAATGGTTTTAGTATGAAAGAAAAGAAAAGGAGAGCAAGAGAGAGGGGGGATAAGATTCTTTATAAATTGGGTGATTTCTTTCCATCCAAAATAGGTGAGAAACGGAAGGAAACAATTAATTTTTCGTATAATTGAATTGACAATCTCTATATCTCTAGTTCTATCCAGACACTCAAAATAGACTTCACAATCTATCATTCTCCTTTCTTTTTTGTCATTATCTTTTCTTTTCATTTCTATAAAAATCCTTCAATTCAAACGGGGTCTAAAGGAAAAGAAAGGTAGTTTTAAGGTTTGCTAAAGTGATTAGTGTTGTTAACGAGTTGAGTAAAGTCGAGTATCTGTTATTTAAACTCGTATTTGTTTAGGTCACGAGCTTGTGAATCGTGATTGTTGGTTTATTAAACGAGCATAAGATTAATTCAAACTTAGTTCGTTTAAATCAGGATCATGTTCGCGATCGTTCGTTTAATAAAAGAAATATTAGAAGCTCTATAAATATATTCTATAAAATTACTTAGTAGTTTCTATTTGATTGGTATCTTATGTGTGTGTTAAGATATATTCTATAAAATTAGTTCATGAAAATAATCAGATATTTGCGTGCCATGCTCGTGTTCATTTGTTTAGGTAACGGGATTATAATATTGTTCAAAATAAGTTTGTTAATCTAAACAGACGAACGATCAATAATGGACCAAACACGAGTCTGAACAATAACAGACAAAATACGAGTTTGTTCGTGAGCGACTGGTCATTTATCAACTCTAAAACTGATGACACAGACTCACATACAGGGGCGGTCATAGATCGATAACGACACATCGTATTATTAGTTTCTAATGCATTACATAAAAAATATATGTATAATTATAGGTCAAGAGTCGATACTTTAAAATTTTAGCGGGTCAATGAATAGATATTGGTACATGAAAATTTTAAATAGTGTAAAAAATACACTGATTTTTTTTTTTTTTTTTGTATTGGGGTCAAGTGACCTAAATTGATGAAGGTGCCGCCGCCCCTGCTCATATACATATTGAAATATTGGATCCTTACAGTTTTTATGGCTGAAACGATGAAGAAGAGTTATTATACATTAGTTATTATAGATGATAGTAAGTGGACATGTGAAATGTGTTTACCCTGTCACCTAGCCATTGTGTCTTGGGTGAGTTGAACACGTGTATAATAACTCTTCTTAGAGCAATGGCACGGATTTTATTGTTCGTTCCGCATCTGTGTTATGATGTCCAACAAATCGATGTTCGAGGAATAATGCTACGGTCACAATCATCCAATCATAACTGTGACACCTAATCATGATGCTCTGTCATAGTGATCACGAGTGAAAAGTAGGTCTCGACACTCGTTTGAATAAGTGATTATTACCGTAGCCTTACTCATATTGGAATAGATGATTCGAAAGCGGACATTTTGATTGACCCCAAATTTTTAACTAGTCAAGTACAAAGTATGAATTGATAACTCAAGTCCAATAGAAAATTAGATAATTATACGGATTTTTTTTTAATTGATAAAATATGTATGTCATAATATACCATGACCACCGTAAGTGAGTGTAGATTGAGGACGTGTTCTAGTGGTTTTGCCGAAGTGATAATGGCCTTCAATTTGGTATATTTGATTGGTGTATGCAAAACGTTTTTATTTTTATTTTTAGGCGGTTTCTATCGACATCACAATTTTACTATCGATATTATTTATTTTATTATATTTTATTTACTTCCGACACCACACATGTAATTCTTCTTTTTACTTTCGGCACCACACTATAAACGTCATTATCAGTGACGCGCGTTTTCGATAACAACGTCAGAGGACTGATGTTTTTTCACCAATGATACATTTATAACTATAATATCAGTGCCACTGACGTTGTTATCGAAAACCAACGTCATTGCCAGTGACGCACGTATCGAAAAATATAAAGAATGTGTCACTGACGTTTATTTGTACAAAAATATTCGTGGTCTTCGAAGTAATTTTTTGAGCGCTAGAAGCAAATGTGGTAGTAAAAACGTTCTACCAATAGAAACCGCCTATTTTTATTTTTTATTTTTTATTTTTAGATTGAGGAAATCAAGCCCAAAACAAATTAAACATACCGGAAAGTAGATAAATGTGGGAGGATCCTATATATATATATATATATATATATATATATATATATATATATATATATATATATATTTGGATAGGAATCCTATAAATATGAATAATATGAATATATATATATATATATATATATATATATATATATATATATATATATATATATATATATATATATATATATATATATATTTGGATAGGAATCCTATAAATATGAATATTATGAATGTATAAATATGAATAATTTAAAATTCAAATCATAGATTGGGTTTGATCAATTTTAGGCAAAAAGTGTTAATAGATTTACCATTTAAAACAATTATGAGATAATCATAAATTTCACATCCATTAATCACGCAAATTAATGTGTGAATTAATATAGGATAAATCATTGTGAGTTAGGATACATATCAACGTGTAGTTATTAATAGTCTTTTCCTATCAGGACTAGGAATGTGATGTATTATGAAGATGAGTAATGATGTACATCGAATGACACTACGTCATCTCCATCGTTGATCATGATATAAACCTATCGAAATAATCGATGTAAAGACCATCGTATCATTCGTTGTAGTATAACGTTTGTGTCTATATTATATTCAAGATGAGGATAAAGTAAAAGAAATAAATTGAGTAAATCAGACCCACTTTCTCCACTTAGGATCATGTGGTGTATTGGGTTGCTGTGGATTTTGCTGTGAATATGTAAAAATGCTTTTTGATTTTTTTTTTAAAGCTTCTGATTGGTGAAATCTCTCTTTTGTCCCTCATCACCCAATCACAGCTCCACAGAGGATCTAACCTCCACTTTCTCCTCTCAAAACCCTAGCCACCCTTTTTTTCCCTCCAAAAAGAAGTTTCTCTTTATCTACTACCAACCCTTTTCATCTTCTTCTCTCCAAAAGATTTTTATTTTTTTACTTTAGTTATCCTCAGTCCAAGAGAAAAAGAAATATTATATTCTTTGAAGTTGGATTATCGGTCCATGATAGAGATCGGACACTTTGACGGCTCGGGTTAGTTTTTGATTTTATCCTTTTCCAATAGATTTAAGTATTGTTAAAGAAATTGGGGTATATACTATGAGTCTATTTTTTATCTTGAAAAGATACCAAATCATAAGTAATCTCCTCTTAGGCGTCATGTTAAAGTTGATGCATAAATCTTACCCAAAAATAGAGAGTCAAAATTTACCCCAAAACCATAAATAATCTCTTCATTAGCCCTCGCAGCTTCCCCTCATTTTTAAGTTGATGCATAAATTTTACCCACGAATAAAAATCGGATACTATGGATCTAATTTGGATCAAGTTCTAGATTACTCGAATTAATGTTTGTATGTGTGTTAAAGACACCACAAACGATCTATTGCATAAATTTTACCCACGAATAAAAGTCAGATTCTATGGATCCAATCTGGATCAAGTTCTAGATTACTCGAGTTATGACACCACAGACGATCTATTGATTACATGTTTTGATTTCTTGTATGTCTGTTAAAAACACCATAGACAATCTACAGATTACATGTTTTGATTTTTCAGAAATCAAATATTAGTGTGAAGTCTCAAAACTAGATTCATCTTCTTGTTGTTTGTTTGTTTTTTATTTTTTTATTTTTTTAGATTGTCATGTAAATACTAAAAAGCTAAATCTATACTTCGTTGCAGTTTTAACTGTCTAATGACGTTAATGGAGACGAATCAGCTTCTGAAATCATCCAAAAAACGGTTATTCGCCGTGGGTGAGCATGTTCAAAATGTCCAGTCACCGGTGAAGCACCGAGCAGTTAGTTCCGTCAGAAGTTTTCCAAAATTTTGTGGTCCGAATGCTCCAAGTACTGCTACACTAGATGATTTTGAAGATTCATCTGTTATAGATACCACCGGAAGTCCATGTGTTGCCATTGCTGCCGTTCCGTTGACGGTTGTAGCTCCGGAAGGTGTGCATTTGGAGCTCGAGCAAAGCATTAAGCGGGAAAAACAAGGTAGTGTTAAACTCAAGAAGATGATAATGATGATGATGATGATGATGATTGTGTGATAATTGAGAAGAATAGTGATAACTGTAGTGTAAATGATAAGTTGGTTGATTCGAATGGACGGAGAAAATCTCCGTCTGAATCACCATTGGAAGGTAGAGTTCATGATGGTTCAGATGATGCAGAGGTGCACATCTTGTCTCCGTCGGAATGGAATAGTAATCGTTCGGTATTTAAGCGCGAGAAGAGAAGTGTGAATGACATTGCAGCTGAACCAGCAGCTCAACAGAAGCTTGAACATGGAGAATGCAGCCGCAGGGAAATCGTTGAAGCGGATTCGGATGGAACTAATTTTGATTCTGATGAAAAGGTTGAGCATGGTGAGGGTGTGAATGAATTATCTATTGTCTGTTATGAAGGTGTAGGTGAGGGTGAAGGTGATATAAGTGATAGTCGGAAAGAAGTACTGAATGCACGTAAGGTGTTTGATGAATTGTGTGAGAAGCTTTTGGAGGAGATTTATCAAGAGTTGAAAGGAGGAACATGTTATGTTTATGCTAGAGCAGCTTCTCTTATGAAAAAGGAGAAGGAATGGGCCAATACCGAACCTAGGATGGGGCATGTACCCGGGGTTGAAATTGGGGATCGGTTCGGCTCTAGGGCTGAACTTGTTGTAGTGGGTTTGCATCATCAATTCATGGCTGGTATCAATTGGATGAAGATTGATGGGAAAAAATGTGCTATTAGCATTGTGGATTCAGGTCGCTATGAAAACAAAACAATCTCCACCGACTCTTTTGTGTATTCCGGTCATGGTGGAAATGAGAAGGTCCAAAAGACGAAAGCTGATCAGAAACTTGTAGGAGGAAATCTTGCCTTAAAGAATAGCATGGATGAAAAATGTGCGGTGAGGGTTATTCGTAAACATATTGAAGGTGCTAGTGGCAAGCATATATATGTATATGAAGGTCTATACACCGTAAGCAACTTTTGGTTGGACAGACTTCTGAATGACCAAACGGCTTACATGTTTGAAATGACTCGGCTGCCCGATCAGCTAGATTTTACAGGCCATCCCGATTATAATATCATAAAGAACGAGCAAAAGGTATCAAAGGGATACCATGTCCATCCTTCGGATGATTTGTCCAATGGCCGACATCCGATATTAAAAAATGAGCAAAAAGTATCAAAGGGATACATTGTCCATCCTTTAGATGACTTGTCCAATGGGAAGGAGAAGATTCCCATTCGTGTTGTGAATGAAATAAACGACGAGAAACCACTCGACTTTACGTATATAACCGAGATGAAGTACCCCGATCATATATCTAGTCTAAATGGTTGTGGTTGCATCAACGGGTGTTCGCACAATGAGCTTTGCCGTTGTGGTATCAAGAATGGAGGAGAGTTGCCCTTTAACGAGGAAGGGTGCATAGTCGAGTAAAAGGTCTTTGGTTCGTGAATGTGGACCATCTTGCAAATGTCCACCTTCTTGCCAAAATAGGGTGAGCCAACATGGCATTCGTTATCGGTTGGAGGTCTTTAAGACTAAGTCAACCGGATGGGGTGTTAGATCACTAGATGCAATACCCTCGGGGGGTTTCATTTGCGAATATATTGGAGAGTTGCTTAAAGATAAGGAAGCCGAAGAAAGAATTAATGATGATGAATATCTCTTTGATCTCGATAAGAAAAATGGATTTACGATAGATGCATTGAAGTATGGGAATGTAGGGAGGTTTATTAACCATAGTTGCTCACCAAATCTATATGCTCAAAAGGTTCTCTATGATTATCCGGATAAGAGAACACCACACATAATGTTTTTTGCCACCGAGGACTTACCTCCTCTAACGGAGCTCACTTATGACTACAACTATACCATTGGACGTGTTTGTGATGCTTTTGGAAACATCAAGATCAAGAGCTGTCATTGTGGCTCTCACGAATGCACCGGAAGATTGTACTAAGGTGGGTATATCTCAAAGCACTAAAATTTTGACACTTATCCCAAATGATATGTTGATCTCATATGTTCGACCTCATGGGGACTTTGCTTGCATGTTACTTGGTATGACAATATGATTATGTGATCTTGTTTTGATGAAAGTGTGTTATGAGCATTGTTACATGGCTAACGGAAGTTTAGTATGAGTCTAGGTAAACTAACCAATAGTGGTTACTCCCAAAACTGCACTGTGCAGGGCGGCTACATGAATTTTGGGTTAAAGGTCGAGAATTCATTAGACTTTTTGTCTATTAAATTAGACTTAGGCCTGTCTATTCAGTTTTGGATAACTCATTAGCGGTTAGTACATAACAAAAATAGCGAGCCATTACATAAGATTTAGTGGTCGATTTCATAACTAATCGTGTATGTAGGAAGAATATCTATTGATTTTTTTTTGAGGGTCCCTGCAGCTGCCCCTACCTTTATATGTAGATTTCTTTTGTATGTTTAGTTAAAACCTTTGCACATATTCTCCAGCTTAGTGGTTTGAACAAGAACTAGAATGGTGACCTTAATTGGACTTTAAGTCATGATAATATTTTCAAGTTGTATGTGGTTGTTATTGTAGTATAAATGGGAGTAAATGGGGTTCATGATTATAGGCTCATATTTTGTTGAAAGTATATGTTGTGAGCAATGTTATATGGTTCATAGAATTATTTGAAAAGACTAGCTAAACTAAACCAATAAGGGCTACTTTGTTTTGTTTAAACCCTTGCACATTCCCTCTAGCTTAATGTTTTGAACATGAAGGAGAATTTTGGCCTTAATTGGACTTTAAGTGATGATAAATGTATGCAAGTTGTTGGTATGCGCTTGTTGGGGTAGTATAACTATAAGAAATATACATTACATATATCTTGTTTCTAGTTTCGATCCTAGCTAGATCATCCGCAAACCAAACTTTCTTTATTTTCTTGCTGTAGAAATTGAAAACAAATTGACCTTGCGGATTAGTATTGATAACAAACTCGATGAAAATGATTTTGTGGACTGAGAAAGAAAACTCAAAATTGTTCTTAGGCACGAGAAATTTGACTATGTTCTGGAGGGCTTTGTGCCAAGCCCACATGGTGATGATGTGATGTGATTCCCATTGAAGAATAAACTTATTAAATTTATTTGGAGTCTTTTATTTATTTATTTATTTTTTTTTTAATAGGTTTTTTTTATCCCACAGTGGTTAATATTTGGAGTCTTTTATTTATTTATTTTCAATAGGTTTTTATCCAACGTTGCTTAGCTATGACATTTTCTTGGAGATTGTAGCCTATGTAAGGTATTTAGGTGTTTCTTTTACAGTAGAACAAGACATTATTGAGTAATATTTATATTAAGCTTTTAAGCTTTTTGTGAGTATTCTTATGTAGAATATTCGAATCATCAACTTATCAAGGTTCTGAGGATACCTTGTGGCGTTCGTATACCAAGGTTTTTATGTATAAGTTATCTAAGGGTTGAGGTCATTCCAAAGTTTATAGTTACGGGTTAGCTAAGGGTCGCGGTGCTCGTTTCTATTGATACTTTTAATCGGTCATTGGGCAAGTTCGGATTTGATTCTTTTACGGATCACGTCATGATGCTAATGAGAAACTGGTTTAAAAGTATTCTAGACATTACGAGGATTACGTTGACACTACCTGTATTAAGTTGGCTTCTATGATTCCAGAATTTCAGAAGCAACATGAGTTTATGGATGTTTATACCATTATTTTTCCCCCTTTGGTTGTTGTAAGTCTCATTTTCCTTATTTCTTTGAGTAATTTCTTGATGATGTCTTCTATCCATCAGTCTTTGATAGCTAAAACTGTAGCACGAGTGTCTGATTCAACCTAGACTCTCTGATATCCTGTGTTCCACACAAGGAGCATTCCTTCCCGCTAGGCTCGAGTTTTATAGAACACTCTCGGTCGAAGGACGTAGGGTGGAGTAATAAGTATAAATCATGTTAGATAAGCTAGATTTACGATGTATGTGGTTAGAATAGATCAGTTAGTCTTGAAAACCAACCACTACTATCTCATCCACAGTCTGAGCGAGGTCACTAGTCATTTGTCTAATAAGATTGTGTATAGTCTGTATGTTGGTTGTGACCTAGTCATTTGTCTAATAAGATTGTGTATAGTCTCTATGTTTGGTTGTCGCGTGAATGACTTAGGCTGAGCTGACCTGACCTAAGTTGTCTACAGAGCTCTGAGCTAATTTGTTTAGCTTGTTTTAGCTCACCAGTTGATCTTACACTTCTACTATGGTTTTTTATGGTGTTAAATGCTTGCAATGTATGTTGTGGCATAGATCCCTTGGCCTTGAAAACCAACCACTACTATCTCAAGCGTAATCTGAGCAAGGTCACTAGTTGTTGTCTATCCGGATTATGTGTATACTGTATGGTCTAATTTTTGGCTGTAGTCTGAGCGGCTTAAGCTGAGCTAACCTAGCCGGCCTATTTGGCTCCGAGCTAAGTATAGAGTATCACATTTGGTTTTAAATTTGAGTATGTTTTACCAGATGACATAAGACCAGTGATGCTACTTTGATGTGAGTATATATGTCGGTATGAATAAGACAATGAATAAATATATAAAGAGAAAAGGTTGGGGAGTTTCTATTGGTGAGAACGCAAAGGAGCCATGATTGAGGTGATACGGTTATAGGCAAAAGCGTCATATAGATGCATCTGTTAAGCGTTGCGTGATATAAAAGAGAGGTAGCAAAGGAGTCACGATTGAGGTGATACGGTTATAGGCAAAAGCGTCATATAGATGCATCTGTTGATTGTTGTGTGATATGAAAGAGAGGTAGAGCGAAGAAGACATGTAATGTGACGGTTGAAAAGGATGTGACATGTATGATATTGGGGAGAGTATGGTGTTTTATGAAGTGCATTAGTACTAGATCATTGGCTTGTGTATTGTTGTTGAAATGTAGCTTTAACCAATTTTCAACAGATGGTTCAATTCTGTAGAATATAATGACTTCAAATAGTACTTTTATTCCTTACACTATTGCTGAGGCTGCTATGGTTGTCATATGGACTGATTCAGCCTTTTGTGTGTGTAAGGAAGGTATGGACTTTTTGGATGTTATTGCATCTTCCCTTGTTCTTGACCGGCTTAATGGAACCGCAGTTTTGACGGTTCATATCATAGTTGTAAAAGCAATGCCTAGGCGCTAGGTGACCCTACACTGCCTGGAATATGAACTGATGGAAGTTATTGCATCTTACCTTAGATTTGACCGGCTTAATGGAACTTGACGGTTCATATCATAGTTTCTGAAGTAGTTACATTCTCACCCCCATATAACTGTGACACATAAAGGTCTTGTCAACTGGGATTTGCCCTTTTAGGCCAAGTGAGGACGGCGGTCTAAGTAGTTAACCGGATCTTTATGTCTCAATTAGCGCTATCAGGCACAGGTTTGGGGGCGTTACGGTATGTGATACATTTTGAGAATATATGAATATCTTGAAAAGCAACCAATATTATCTTGCCTTGAATGCCAGGTGATTGCCTGGCACTTTTACAACTATGGTTCATATATGGTTCGGAAATTGCTTACACGTCAGTTTGATTCAGTAGGTGATTTGAAACCCACCGACACGTTAGTTCACCCTTGTTTAGGTGTGGCGGTTTTGAGGAGTTCGGAACCAACGGTTAAGAGGTGGGTAACCGGCGGTTCAGAAACATTTCAAACTGGGTAATCGCCAGTTTAAGTGTTCCGAAACAATTTATACGGTTTTGAATTGCCAGTTCAAACGGTTTGGAGGTGGTTTCAAAGAAACGGCTCATGTTCAAAATGAACACCTCTAGTTCTTCCATAGAACTCACTTTAGGAAAGTCTCTACATTTGCATATATTGTGGCCCATAATAAGCTTTTGAGAGCATTTGCATCAATGTTACCCCTAGGAAAGTCCCTATATTTGCTTAGATTGTAGCCCGTAATAAGCTTTTGAGAGCATTTGCATCAATTTTTTTATCACAAATTATCTATTTTACTAATTTAAATATTGTTTTTCTCTAATTCTGAATGATTACAGAATTTGTATTTTGTGCAGTAGAAGAAGGGGCGGTTCCACCCTTGTGACGGGTGGGGCGGTCGATCCCCTAATAGGATATTAGCTATGAATCGTAGAGATTTTTTATAAACTCACACACACATGTGAAATTGACCCTAAGACTTTTATGCATTGATCCATTATTTTATATTTAGACCCATAATTAGATGTATAACATTGAATGTACAAATCTATGTTTGAAAGGTGAAAAATTTGATAAATTTCTGATCCCCATGTTAAAAATCATGGAGTCGTCCCTAAGTTGAAGTAGTGCAAAATCCATGAATTCTATATTTTATAGATTTGCTTGGAGTTTCTGATGTAGTTTGTTTTTGACAGATTTTGAAATATTTGGATATGTATTTTACAAATTCATATTGTTTTAGAGTATGTAGTGCAAGTAGTCTAACTAATAAATTAACGACCGGACGCTGGCAGATGAGATGGCGGAGGCTTCTTGGCCTTAGATTGTTGGGTTGCTCGTCCGTTTTTGTTGTGTTTTGTTAATTTCTGGTTTATTGCCTGTTTATTGCGTTTCTTTTTCAAATCAGTTGCTTTTAGATAAGCTAGAGTTTGAATGAATGGAGTTTCCTTGTTATGTTTTATCATTTATGTTTTGAGTTTGTTTTTAGTCCGGCTGTTTGGTTTGTAGTCCTGGTGGTGGCTCGGGGTAGAGTCTTTAACGGTTGTTTGGTGTGTTTAGTTGTATTTTCCGGCAGGAATCCGGTTTGGGACAAAGGTGTTTCCCGTTTGTTTAATCCTTTATGTTTTGAGTTCGCTTTTAGTCTGGTTTTCTGGTCCATCGTCTTGGCGGTGGCTCGGGATGAAGTCCTTACAGTGGTCTGTTGTGTTGTTTTTTTTTTTTTTTTCCGACAGTAAAAAATATATTATTGCACTAATTGGTTTGTTTTGGGATGTTGGATATTTTTAGGAGAAAATGGTATTTTTTGCTTTGGTGAAATCAAATGACTATTTGGATGCCATAATTGACACTTCAACATGCATGTGGATTTTTGCTGATTTGGGCTGTGGAGAATCATCGATGAAGTTGATATGTACATTTCAAGGGATGGCAAAAAAAAAAAAAAAATTGAGTTTTGGGGCTTTCTCTTTTAGAAGTTTAGTTTAGTTTAGGTTTGAATTTCCTTAAAAAGTAAGAGTTTTAAAAAAAACAAATATCCCTAGAAGTATGAATTAGCTTTTCCATATTAGAGAGAGGATAGTTTTTGGGTGCTTTTCATCATCAATTTGGAGAGGATGCCAGTTGTACCTAAACGTTGTCCTTAAATCTTGTCCACTCAGAATTATTGTAGGTGTGTTTAGATTGCATAATTATTATTTGCCACAAAAAAAAAAAAAAAAGGACCCCTCCCCAAACCTAAAAGGCCTCTCACCGCCCGCGGCTTTGTAGCTTTAGTAGATGATGTAAATCGAGGTTTATCTTGATGATCCAGGTTTGCAAAGTTCTAATATACACGTTTTTGCCGAGTAAGTTGATACAGGATATCGAGCTTCCACACTCCAAGTCAAAGACAAGATTGCACTACAACACATATGCTTCTACCATTGAACTACGCATTCGGGGGCAATTATGTTGCAAGAACACTGCCAGAGTCTTTGAAGGATATGGTTATCTTGACGAGGTCTGCCTATGACCTAGATCAACCTACGTTAAATGAAGTGCCAATCCTTTTGCTGCTTACAAACTACAATATGAACCTTCTGCATCTTAAAGTTCATAAGATGTGAAGACTTTTTTTTTTTTTTTTTGAAGTCCATAGTAGGTTAAATTTGCTCATCTCTTTTTTCATCCTTGGAGTTGTCACTTTTCCGATGGTTATTGAAGCATTGATTACATGCGACTGTGAGATCTAAGTGGTTGTTTATTTCTCAAACGTTTACATGACATTGTTCATGTCATTTGTTTTGATCGAGTTTCATGATCTATTTAGTGACGGCTCAAGAAAAAAATTCAGCAGATATGTGATCGAGTGTTTTGAGTATTTTTTTTCTTTTCAAGGAGTGTAAAAATATTTTTATAGGTAAAACGTGATGTGATTTACATTTTGAGGTGTCCATGGAACCCATATTTTGTTATCCATCCTTGATCCCACTAAGGGTACCTTGGCAATCACTTTGATGGTGCAACTATTTTTCATACATTCCCTTCCATTGATTAGTTGTTTTGCAAGGGACATTAGTTGTATAAATAAGCAGAGTCGAACCAAGTAAACGAGTCGAGTAAATTAAAATATTATTGAGTTTCAGTTTGAGCACAAGTATTTTTAGCTCGAGCTTAAGTTGAGATTCAAGGAAGATTCAAAACTCGAGCCCGAGTTTTTCACCAAGCATATCAAGTCAAACAGATTTTGAAACTGAATATGAAATATATTAAATTATCACATGATAGTAAAAAAGAATATCATTCCGGACGGTCATTATACGTTATATATATATATATATATATATATATATTTGTTAAAGATGCAAAGAATATTTAATTGACTATTGAACAATACTTTTAACCAGTGTTCTAAAACTCGCTAGGCGATGACGGTGCGCTCCAGGGCGCTGGCGCTTAGTATACTTAAGCGCCAAGTGCGGCGCCAGCGTTTTTTTTTTTTTTTTTTTTTTAATTTGAAAATTAATACTTATCTTATTTAAATTTTACATCCTATGATCATAAAACATAAAAATCAAGTAAAACTTGTAAATTGTGTCAAAAGATCAATGAAACGTAGTATCCAAAACCCAAAGCACTGAAATCAACGCTACGCTCAACACTCAACTCAACACTCAATAGTCAATACTCTCAAGTCTCAACTCTCAAGTTCAATCCTCAATCTCATCATCATTATTCCCCAAGTCTCCAACTCCAACAATATCATGCTTTGAGTAGGAGTGAGAGGGAAGAACAGAGAATGAGAGGGAGAAAGAACGACTAGAAAGGAGGCATGCTTTTTCTTGAGTTTTTAGGTTAAGTGTATTTTTAATTATGTCAAAAGTTATATATGTAATATGCCAAATATCTAAGAAAAGAAAAAAAAAACGCAACCTAATCGATTTGAGAGCGCCCAGTCGCTTGGTGGCGCCAGTCGCTCTAGGCGCCGCCAGCGCCTGAAGCGCCTGAAGACCCAAACCGCCTAGAACATGTCGCCTAGAGCCAAGTCGGGACGCTGGAGGTGCGCCTAGATGCGATTTTTAGAACACTGCTTTTAACGCAAAGGTATTTGATATATAAGACAAGATACAAACAATACAAAACAAAAAACGAACTTCAACATTTGATATAATAATTACATTAACTATAATAAATTAAAAAAACTCGCACTTAATCAAGTCGAGTATTGCATTGCTTCTATATTGTTCATTTAATATTTGACTCGAGTCGAGTTCACATTGAATTCTAGCAACAGCCAGTCGCCCCCAATATAATAAAATATTTCTACCAAACATAAAATTCATTCTACATGTACAAACAAAAGAATAGGTAAAAGCCATACAAGGGTTGCAATGCAAAGCATTATAGGTATACAAGGGATGTTGTTAAAGGCACCATGGTGAACATATACTCTTGACACCACATTTCAAACTATGTTCGATTTTACATTCAATTAAAAATGACATTTAGCGACCTCAACAAAGTCGAATGTTTAAGTTAGATTCGACTTTCAAGAAATCGTATGTCACGTGCTTAAAAAATAGATTTGTTGTAGTGCCTTTAACGACCTTTAAAAACAACAACAAAAATATACATATTCTAATTTACATATATAAATCCAGAAAATCCAACAACAAACCTTTTGAGTATTATAAACAATGACAGAAACTATCACATTCATTCAAGAAACTTAAGTTTCATCTATAATAAGTATATATCATAACAACAAGCAACTTCTTCAACCATAGCAACGGATAGGATCATTGCAACCTTTTTCAGCAGATTGCCTCAAACCGAATCGACCCCCTTTCGAAAGGTACTGCTGATGATACTCCTCAGCTCGGTAGAATTTTTCGCAGGCAGGATTTCGGTCACGATTGTCCGGTTTAAGAGCTTTTGTTGTTGTTCTTTGCTTTCGATTGCTAGCTTCTCTTGCTCCGGTGTGTAGAAGTAGATTCCTGATCGGTATTGAGTTCCAACGTCGTTTCCCTGTGTGAAACGAGCAAAACGGTTTTGTATAAGAGCACTTGCATGCAGAAACTGTAAATGCTTTAAAAACATTATTTTAAAGATTTTAACATTCAGATTTAAGAAAAACAAACATCACAGCTGTTACTCTATTTTTTACTATAAATTACTGATTCTGCAAAATTTCCTTTATATCTACCACATTCATTGTAAAATAGAGAATATGATTCATCTTTGGATGAGATTTTGTAAATTCGAAAATATAGTATTTGAAACTGTAAAATATAGAATTTGTTAAGAGTATATGCTGCGTATCATACTGATGTACCATTTTCCAGAAGTGCCCTCTCCCCTACTCCCACATCTTCTTCTTTTCCCTTTCTCTTATCACAAATGTCTATCCAGAGTAAGGCCACCCCCAGTTGAGCAGAGGGGTAGACTGGAGATTTTACAAGTATAGGCATTTCACAGCCAATCAAAGAAAAGGAGTTTTCACTCCCCTGAAGCTCAACTCTAAAAATGGATAGATGCTAAATACGATACAAGAATTTAAGATGCAGGATCCTCCAAAAGTAATGATGAGAACAAAAAGGTAATTTCGCTATAAGCATATCTTGATCTAGACTCCTAGATCACACGACACGAGTGAACACAATCTGTCTAACTGCTTATTCTATCAAGAGTTTCTGATTTGAAAGCATTGGCTATGTCTAACAAAAACACCCAAGAAACCGAAGTTTCAAACTTGTAAAAGCCATCTAGTAATGAAGAAGAAAGCAGACACCCTCGGAATCAGTTACAAATTGTAACAAGAGACTGCAAAGGTGAACAATACCAAATATACATAATCCTTCTAACTAACGTTGCCTCCATCTTCTTGTATCTTAGCTTCTACTCGCGCACTGGAAATGAAGCAACTGGAAAATGGGAACCTAACCACATCCACCACCCGATTCTCAGCCTGACCTATACTAGTGGTTTTAGATCCTGTATTTTAAAAACACAGCAATACGTTTTTGGTTAATTAGACATTGTTTCTGTTACATGGACTTGAGAACCTTCTATATATATGATAAGCGGGTCCAGCAAAAGCCTCGGGTTTCCTATCTTTTGCTAAAAAAATAGCTTCATTAACCTAACGCAACGAAAAAGCGCCCAAAAAACGACCAAAAAGCAACAACGCGTAATCGACTTAGGCAATCACATGCCATTTCCCTTCCCTACCGGCTAGGCATGCCTAGTTATAGCCTTAACGACTATTCTAGCCCCTTTGGCCCTTTCCTACCAAATCCTATAAGGTCATTTCTCCTTAAATAACTATCTCAAAAATACTCATTACCCCCACCTACCACCCCAATGACCTAAAGGTCACCTAGTCCTCTAGTTAATGTGACACTCCTTCTATCAATTCCTTGCGCTCAACCTAGGTTGCACGGATACGGATATGGATACACAGATACGAGATTCGTGGGTGTGAGATTTTTGAAAAATACAAGATGCAGGTACGGACTACAGAGGGCATGTATGCACATATTATCTCATCATTTTGGCCTTTCATTCATAATATGGCACTATTTTACTTAATTTTCAACATAGTTCTTGTGTTCGCATATTTGAGTTATCCATATGCATATACAAATCCCGCATCCAACTTTTGAAAATCACAAATTTGCCCCTAGGTATCTATCCTAAGTATGTTGGTCGTGTCTGTACCGGATATGGGACACGCTACCGTATAATAGTATGATTAGTATCCGTGCATCATAGCTAAACACCTATCAAGTTTGTTACTTGAAGAATTCTTGCAGTAGCATCCGACACCTTATTCGACAGAATAGATAAAAATTGCAAACGAGCTATTCGGTAAAACAATTAAGCATAAAATTGAACACAAAACCAAGAAAATCCCCAAATTGAAAGAGACTAACCTGACGATTGAGAGTGGTAGGGTCATGGCGAACCCAAAATGCATCAAGCAAGCTCTCAAAAGTGCACTCTTTAGGATCATACTGCACTCTAACAACTTCAGAATGATTAGTAGTCCCAGAACACACATCCTCATACGTCGGATTATGAAGATACCCTTGTGTATACCCAACCTCCGTCTTCGTAACCCCAGGAACTCTCTGAAACGCCAATTCAACGCCCCAGAAACACCCAGCTCCGAATTGAGCGAATTGCTGACCTGGGGCTGGGGTATCATCATCTGGGCCTAGAGGAATAGTGGAATCCATTGATGATTGAGTTGCTGGACGAGTACCGAATCCGAGCTTATTGAGCCAGCTCATTCTTGTGGTGGAATGATGGATGGTGGGGAATTTGAAGAGTGGTTTAGAGAAAGAAACGGAGGATTTGGAAAGAGGAGAGAGGAGGAGGAGAGGGCGGAGACCGCGGTGGTGAAGGATTTGGCGGAAGTGGTGGTGGTGGTTGTTTTGATGAGGAACATTGTGGTGTGATTGGTTGTTCTTTACTTAATTTTTTTATGATAACTTGGAGAGGGGGCATAAGACATTGAATGATTGTAGGAACATGGAAATTTTCAAGATAAAATTATGAAATTTCTACTTGCTTCTACACAACTTGTCATGAAGTTTCCGTGGTTAAAGAACTTATGAGGTTTGTTACGATAGAATCGAATTGAATAAACATATTCTATTATTGTGTTTAGAATGTTAATAAATTGAATGATATAAATTACTTCCTCCGTCCCATTTTATTTATCATGTTTGACTTTTCATACAGATTAAGAAAAATGTAGTTAATGCTTTGAATCACATTAAATGTTCCAATATTTTTACACTTACGCTTTTAAGTTGTTGTTGGAAAGATTTAATCTTCTGTGATTTTTTTGTCAGAATATTGTGAAGAAAGAAGGTATTTGAAGAAATTTAACAATTAATGCATTAAAGTGAATACTTTATTTTGGAATGACAAACCAAAACGAAACATGTAAACAAATAAAATTGGACGGATGGAGTATATAAAATATGATACATTGGGTAATGAGTATCGCATAGTAGCGAAATAAAGTTAGATGAGTTGTGTAAAATAGCATATTGTGCATATGATAGGATATGGCGAAGGGGCGGGTTTCGGTGAGGGGTGGTATGGGGTAGCACTACCCCACTACTCATTTTATCCCACCACACCACTTTACCCTATTCATACATTACCTACCGCTCACCTTACCAATCACCCACCGCACCCTACTTCGTTACTCATTTTATCCTATCTCACTACTCCAACCTAGCTTGCCACCCATCTCACTCTACCATAACCTACCTTACCATATCACCTTACTCTACTTAACCAAACCCTATCTAACCTACGCCACCTCACCCCTACCCCATACACCACCCTACCCTACCTATCATACCCCACCACCCTACCATCTCACACCTCGCCACACCCTACTTTACCAAACCCAACGCATCATACATCTCTACACACCCTGCCTTATCTTACTCTACCACCCTAACCTACATCTTCACTCTCCTACCTAACTTACCACACCCTACCTTATCTAACACCACCCCACCCTGCCCACCACCGCTTCTTACCCTACCTTACCCACCACCCCATCATACCCTACCCTACCTACTTTACCTTACCCCAGCCTATCCTACCCCACCACTTACCCAACTTCACCCCACCCCACCTCATCACCCACCCAACCTCACCTTACTCTACCACTACCCACGTGTTTTGTCGATTTTAATTCCATTTCATCCAATTTTTTAGGTAATGAAAATTGTCATTTTTCGTTTCATGGAATAAAATTTCATTTCAAATCATTACCTTATAATCATATACAAATATTGGAATAAAATGAAAAAGCATTATACTACATTCTATCCATGCGTAACAAACACTCCATTAGAGTTTGTTTGGACATGAATTATTTCGATGTAAATTGAATCAGGGGAATATAATATAATAAAATAAAATGAAGTAATGATTTGAAAAGTTAAGCGTTTTTTTTCTTCTAAATTTTGTGTAAATAAAGAAATAATTGGTGAAGGAAATTGTAATATAATAGTATAATGAATAAAATAATGGTAAAGAAATGGTTGGGTGAATAATGTGAATTAGTGATAGATGATTTAATATTTTTTTCCTCAAAAATATATATTTTTATTTGTGGAGGTAAAAAATGAATGGTGAGAAAAATCGTAAGATATTAGTAGAATGAATAAAATAATGAATTAAATAAGTATTGGAGTACCTTAAAAAAAAGAAAAAGGTAGTGAAGTAAATAAAGAGGTGGTTAGGTTTAAACCAAACCATGTACCCTTCAAAAAAAAAAAAGAAGAAGTAGTGAAGTAAATAAAGAGGTTGTTAGATTTCAATCATGTATGGAATGATTCATTCCACAAAATGTTCAAAGACGTTTCGTGTATACGAACCATTAAAATACATCCATCGATTTACATTATGCACTAATTATAAAGAAAATTTGGATGGTGTAACCGTATGATGTGGATACACCGTATTTTCATGGATAAAGGTCCTAAATAACACAATATGGAAGATGTTAGACAAAAAATACTATAAGAAAATATTTTTGTCAAAAAAATATTTTATCAGTGAAAATGAATTTTGTCAAAAAAGACATTGAAAGTGAAAGTGAATTACGTTGGTTTTCAGCACAAAATCAACGTAATTCACTTTCAAATTCATTTTCATTTTCACTTTTATCGATGAAATATCATTTGGCGAACTCTATCGGCACGCGGTTTAAGCTTCACGCACCAAGAATACTTCGACACCCTATAAGTTACTTTTGTGTGCATTGAATATTTTTATTATTTATGTACCCATGCACCACCAAAAATGAAAAACTTACTTATCATACCACGAATTTTATAAATTACAATTTAGTCTTTTGATAATTAAAATGAAACATTATAATCCCCGAACTTAATTTTCACCCAAATTCATCTTCTTCTTCATCATCATCAAAAAATTTCTTCAACCTTCTTCAACCATCTTCATCTTCATCTTCAAAAAATCATCTTCATCACCATCATCAAAAAAATTCTTCAACCTTCTTCAACCATCTTCATCTTCTTCAACCATATTCATCTTCTTCAACAACCTTTTCCATTACATCAAACGCATCACCCAAAAAATTGATAATATTGAGCATTTAATAAGATAACACTTGAACACCATTCTTAATTGCTTGAAACCCCATGAACTATAGAAAAAAATGAAGATTTCTAGAGTTTTCCGACGCCTATTGGATTCTCAGTCTGGCATCCTGTAAAACGTCAGTACGGTTGACGCTCGACCGTGTGCAAGTTGAACGTCAATTGTGCTGACATTTGGAATCTAGAACTTAAAATATTAGTGTTTTCAGAACGCCAGCAACTTTGACGTTTCTTCAGCAAATCAACGTCATGGCCGGTGACGTTATGGACAATACCGCCAGTTTCATTGGCATTTCTATTAGAATCAAACATCGCCCTAAAAAACGTTTCTTAGAACATCAGCAGCACCGACGTCGGAAGACAGTGTTAACGACATCCACACTGACGAACAACTAGGTTACACTAGTGATCTTTTATGATCAACACATCATCTCATCTGACGTTGTATATGCACCGACACGTCACTGTAAGCAACGTTTTAAGCACCCGGTCATCTCCCCCATTCCTCCGATCGGGAAACGACCGGTTCATCAAAAAATACCCAAAAAAACCTATGATTTCAACCCTATATCTTCCAGATTTCAACAGAAAACGAAACACACTACAATGAAACAAATCGAAATGCAAATCTTTGATGATTACTCCATATAAATCGATTACACCAATTATGCTTCAATTTCTACCAATTTGCAACCGAAATACAAACAAAACAAGATACTTAGATGAGAAGTTAAAAGTGATGTTGTTCAAAGCGAATTTCCGGCAAATTTTCCGGCCACAAATCCGGCGGTATTCTTAGGGTTGTAGAAGAAGTAATAAAGAAAGGTTGTAGAAAATGTGGGCCTAAAGTGTTTATTTTTTAATTTATGAAGGACTAAAGTGTATAGTTTTTAAAAGTTATTAAATGAATTATTTTTAGGTGGTGCCTTGAGTGATTAGGTGGTGTGGAAAAGTAAATGAAAAATAATAAATTAAAGGGTGCCAATAGTATTTTCGTGGTGCCGATAGAAGGCGCGTATCCTTTTTGACAAATTTTTTTTTTATAGTCCTAAAATCCTGACATCTTTCTAAATGTGTCCTAATTGACAATTAACTATATTTTCATTTAAAATCATCAATAACGGTAGTAATGTTCAGGTAGCCAAACCAAAGAAAGAAAAAATTGTTACCAGAACGATTGTAACAGAAAATATGAAATCGAACTTGGTAACGATTTTTCACAATCTTTTTTTATAGAAAACCATTTGAACCCGAATAGTTATCTAACCCATTTAAGAAAAAAAATCAAACCATTTATGACCAAACATAAATTTTCAGTTTTATTTTGATTTACAATAAACCGACCAAATCGTATTTCCGATTCTGGTTCAGTTACAACTATTAATGGTATTGAACCAAACCGTGCGCACCCTAGCTAAATTTTTTTTCCGGTGAATTCTCTCGTATCCAATATCAACAAACCGACTAATCAAGACTTCGGTCAGCACCAGAAAGAATTTATGAAGTTCGGCCTGGGTAATGTCAACAAAGTTTTACTATTATCCAAGCCCAATATGCATTATTTTTTTTTTTTTTGGGAAGGGTCTCAATGGATTATTTTTTCATGCTACATACCGATGCTCAAATCATCACTACTTAAATCGGGTCAAGGACTGGGTAATTATACTTCGTGATGATAACTCAATTAATGTAACCTATGATTTTGTTGATGAATTATAGCTAAGTCAATGCGGTATTGACAGTCTACGTACCTTTTTATTGTAAGAGATCAAGCTATTCACGAAGTTATGAGGGTTGATGATGACGATCTTTTTATACAACTCCCTTGTGGGAGTGAATGTTTAGTAGCATGTGATAAGGAAAATCGCTTGGATCATGGAGTGGTTTGCAGGTTATGGCATAAAGTAGCGGGAATCATGAGCCATTGAGGGAGAAAATATTTTGCAGATGAAGACGACGGGAAGGAAAGAAAATTTAGTTAATTGTCAATTAGAACACATTTAGAAAGAAGTCAGGATTTTAGGATTATAACAAAAGATTTTTGTCAAAAGGGACATTTTACTAGTGAAAGTGAAAATGATAGTGAATTACGTTGGTTTTGTGTTGAAAATCAACGTAATTCACTTTCACTAGTGAAATGTCATTTTTGACAAAAATATTTTATTATTGTCCTTTTTGTCTGACATCTTTCATATTGTGTCATTTAGGACCCTTATCCCTAGAAAATTTTGTGGACTATTCGGTTTAAGATATATATGGTATCTACATATAATTAGTACGGGAAATTGTATTTTGGTGGAGGAACGACGTACTTTGGCAATTTCTTTGATTAAAATAATATATTTTTTTGTAAGTAAACGGAGCGTGTGATACACGCATGCGATTCCGTAATTTTTTGGTTGACAATTTTTTCTCTACTGTCCTGATTCCTATTTCTAATCATTTCCTTGTCCTTTATTCTCACGCCCTCATTTTTTTCCACCCATACATCATTATAAAGGTGTTGCTCTTTATGCATACAAATTGTAGCCAAGAGCGGATCCAGAAAATTTGTACAGTAGGATTCATAAATTTTTTAAGAGTAAATATTTTTTCATTGGTGTCCATAAATATTTTTAGATAAAGCTTAAGGAAATTATTATTTTAACGGTGTCTGCATGGGCGGATCCACCCTTAGCAGTGTGGGGCACTTCATTTCTGATTCTAAAATACACTATTATATATATATATATATATATATATATATATATATATATATATATATATATATATATATATATGTATTGTTTTCACTTCGATAAAAGTTATATTAGTTCCCTATCATCTATAATAATCCGATAATTTGACATAAAATTTTTATCATATAAATAAGAGTACATGGTTATCATCAAAGTGATACATTTAAAAAAAAATATTAATCGGTTTCGGAATATTGGTTTTCTTAAAAAATATTCTTTGTAGTGTTTTAATCCATTATTGATAGAAGTAGAAGCGTTAATGTGTTCGATATATAGTCGTGATTTCGTTTTTCTTTCGGTAATTTCAATTTCTTACTTTAAATCTTGATTCTTTTTAGTTTTAATGTTGATTTCTTGTGATTTGGTAGTGAGAATGAGTAGCTAATCGTTTTATAGCCGAGTTATGTGAAAATCTTCGAAATCGAACCATAGCTTTTTCGTTTGGTGTGCTTGATGTTTTTGATTGTTGATTCTCGATGTTACCGTAGTTCTAGAACTTATTCTTAATCACGTTTGTTGAATTGGCCATTTGATAATCATATATCACGTATCGTCTTTATAAATGTATTTTGCGAGAGGATATGAGAACCGGGGTTCTAGGATCACTCTGTAAAACCGACTGAGTTGTTCAGATTCGGTTTCGTGTGTGAGGTTTATATCAACTTGTTGAGCGTTTCATTGAACATAGACCATGTTAGGTCAGTTAAATCCGGTCAGCGGACTGTTGAACCTGACATAGGAGGGTAGATTATTGAAATAATGTCTATTATTGGAATTAGGAAACGACACCCTTCGAGTGACATCGAGAACGTTTAGGTAAGTCAAAAACACTTCTGGATTTAGTTTAGGGTTTGTGAGTATTAGATTGGATCATAGCCCGGCTATCTCTTTTTTCATAGTCTAAACTCTTTTATTTGTGTATATTTAGTTGTTAGAGTCGGTGATCAGACAAATCACCCATTTCAAAGACCGTTTTTGCCTAAACTAAGAACGAGACTGACTTTGATACTTAACCAGATTCCCTATGGGATACGACCTTGCTCGCCATTTATAGTACAACCGACTCGGTACCCTACCAGTTAGAGTTGGTTTTACTGTACAACGGCCATCAAGTTTTCTAGCTTTCCGGTCGTTTTTTATTTTTCTTGTTATTTGTTTTTCATTTCTTTGTTGTCTTTGAGTCACACCATTTACTCATGTATTGGTAGTGACTAGATACTGTGATTGTGTTTGTGTTGTTTCCCTGGTTTGCAGATGATGAATCCATACTACAACTACGGATCATATCCTCACACATTCGGATGTTACAATTTCGGTGCTATGGGTTACCAAACACAACCATTTTGTCAGTTCCCATTTACCGCATCATATGGAAACGAGTGGGGTAATGCCCCAAGTTACTTTGATCAAAAACTCGATACTTCTCCACCTCCGGATTTAGAGACCTTACCGGAGCAACGGATGACTCTTGAACAAACCATTGAACAATTGAGTAATGAGTTTCGAAATGGCATGACTACGATGCAAGCTGCGATACGAAACTTGGAACATCAAGTGCAACAGCTGATCGAGAGAGAGGAGGCTGAGAGGAGAGAACGAGAAAGTATGATTGAAGTCACCCCCGAGGAATGCTACGAAGAGGGTATGAATCCTGTTATTATTGAATCATCTATTCCTTTTTTGTCTTGCACTACTATTATACCTACAGGGGTGCACCCTATTGAGTTGGTTGTGGACATTGAGCCTACTTGTTATTACTTGGTGTTAGAGTCGTTATTGGTTGTTGTATGTTTTAGTTCAGGGAAAGTGAATTCGTTGTTCTGTGCAATGGATTTATCGAACCAATCGTGGTGGTGGAGATTGAGCCCCACATTTCTCGTATTTCATTTTCAGAGGGTGCTCAATTCCTACGGATTTTGTAAGGAGAAACAGCGGTTTGCTCTCCTTTGGTATAGCTATCCTTGACCTAACTGGGGGTAGAATTGACGAGCTGAGGACTCTAAGCTCATAATGTGTTTTTATTGCTTTTCTTTCCCCTCGTATTTCACTGTATTCCTTTTGTTTGTATAAACAAACTACTTTAGTTCTTTTTTTTCGGTCTTTAATTTTCTGCACTTATTATAATTTCTATCGGTTAATATTGGCCATAATAGGCCACATTTTGGACAGTTTAAGGCTGAGTTTTAGAAAAATTTCGGATATAAATGACCGGTACGATCACATTTTGTTATATGATACATCGGATATAAATGACCGGTACGGTCACATTTTGTTATATGATACATATTACTATTTAGTATAGCTGTACTGCTCCTTTTTGTAGACTCACTGCTGTGCACATTTTGCATTGTTACTGTTTTGCTGTGTGTATTTAGTGCAAATGTAGTTATGTAGCTCAAATATATTACTACCTCAAAACTATTACTCCTTTTTCAGTCTTTTGCTATCTGAATGTTGTTGCTCTTGCACTCCAGAATGGGTGTGGTTACTACAATGTATGTTCCATTTTGGTGAATCTGTCCAATATGTGTGATGTATATTCACTAATGTACATTAGGTGAGTAGGCATCAAATGCCATATTTTGATGTTCCAAGCCTACTATTTTGAGAGCCTTATGATTTACTTAGGTGACATCCCCGAATTCATAGCTATTTACTCCATACCTGTATACTTTTACGTTGGTCGTGTGTATTTAATAGTACAAATACCCTGAGAGTTCGATTTACGGATGTCACATGCCGAACTTTCGCCGTTTCTGGGCTTAAGCTAAGCTTTTCTACCCTCGTTTTATTTATTTCAACACCGAGGAGGTGTTCACTTTTAAAGTAGGGGTAGTCGGGGCTAGTTAGCCAATTTTGCTCATTTTACGTTTTAACGAGTCGTACCTTCATTTTTAATCGCCTTTTAGTGAAATTTCGGGCGAATTTTAAATTTTTATAGTTTCGATATTGTTTATTGTGTTACGATCCTTTGTATCCCGTAGTTTGACATGTATTAATTTCTCGAATGCATTCTACTTTATAGTTTCGATCGTGTGTTGAAAATTGAAATAATTTCACGTAATAGATTCGACGTCATAATTACTCGACTAGTCGTAGGGGGCGGTCCTACGCTTTTAGAAGTGCTCGGGTTAAAAAATTGGGCTATATGTACAAAAAAAAATCGACCAAGTGTGTTTATCCTTTGATTTATCTTTGATTTCCTTATTTTTTCCCTTTATGACTAAATTTATTTGTCTTCAATATATAAAGCGTGGCTACCAATTTTTTTTCAATTCTTTTATCTGCTACTTTCTTCACGTAAGAACATTTAGTAAAATATAAATTGTTTTATTGGGTTGATATATTTTTTTAAAGAATCGGGCTATATATAAATTTTTTTATTGGGTTGGGTATTTTTTTAAAGAATCTACTTATTTGTTATCAAAATCGCTTTTTAATATACGATTTTTTTATAAATCGATCGGATTAACTCTATAAAAAATTTCGATAAGCAAAACATGTACCGATTGGGCCTATCGGGATTCATTGGGCCAAGCCGATCGCTCGCCTGGCTTGTGATAGGGCCGGCCCTGCGACTAGTGAACGATTATAGTTGTCGTATAACCCGGTTACCTAGAACTTATATTAGTAACTTTGAGGCGAAATAGAAAGGTCGTCGTTGATAGGTACGGGATGACGGTTTTGGCATTTATTTTGACGGGATCAGAGCCAAAGGCCAACCTAAACGTTTGATCCATTGTTACCCCTCTAAGCCTGATGTAGGGTGGTTAGACCGCCACCCGAACTAGGCTTTCGTGTTACTAACCGTGAATTCCGATGCCCCAAACTTTATTTCAGTGTACGTATCCGTGACCACTTGCAATTGAGCTTGTTAGTTCCATACATTTTTATGATGTTGCGAGTTATTGTTGAGATGTGATTATGGTACGGTATCATGATTCGGGAAGAGGAGTGTGTCAATGTGTTGGTTACAGCTATCGATCGAAATTTTGTATTATAGTTCCATTTGTATAATTATGCTCCTGTCACTGTTATCAAAAAAAAAAAAAAAAAAAAAAAAAAAAAACCAAAAACAAAAAACAAAACAAAAACAGTGTATGATTGTATATATAGTTGTATTATAAGTCCAAAAATGGACTATAGTACTATAGTGTGTATAGTTGAAAAAAAATTAAAGTTGGGGTTAGGGTTTGGATTCCGAAGATGTAAATTTTGGGAAGGATTGTAGACGAAGTGATAGTCAAGTTTTGTATATATATCTCGATAAAAGCTCTTTTGCACCGTTTCTTTCTATTTTATCGTAAATATCCTTTCGTAGCCTGAACCCTAGCCTAACGATATAACCCTTCAAGTCCTGCTCGACCGTACTAGACGACGATAGACCTCGATTAGTGGAGATGTTTATTAAGTATAAGTCTATGGTGTAACCTTGGTACATTATACGTCTATAATCTAAACCGGTCGTAGGTGACAAATGATGGACAAGCTATACACACACACACACATTCTTTCTTTCAATACAAGGTAGAACCTAAATCATATGTATTTGTGTGGTTTCTTGTGTTTTACCATTTCAATGCTTATAGACTAGATGTATGATAGCAATGTTGACTTCATCTTTATTTTTAGATCGCTCATTTTTGCTCGAGTGCGAGCAAACGCTAAGTAGGGAGTAGTTGATGAGAATCAAATTGGCTATGATTTACTATACCCCGTTTATACCTCGTTTTATATGTTTCCGGAGACATTTGGTGGTATTTTAATGCATTTTTACACCCTTGTTGTCATTACGAGACCTAGGACGTAAAGTCCGGAAATCTCATTATTTTTCGGTGTTTTGATGCATTCTCGGTCACCCTAGTGTCCTGTAGGGGTTACGTGTAGTTTTTTCTGTGATTATTTACAGGAATTAGGTGTTCGAGATGGCCGGAAGGCGAGTTACGAGGGTTCGAGCGTGAGGCCGAAGCTTAAACGTTCAAACGGATTAAAACTCGTCGGTGTTGTAACCCTACCTTCACTTAATCTGCATTTTGGTCTAACTTACAGGCATTTTATGGGCTGGTCATCTTCATAAAAGTTGTAGACGATTGAGTTAGAATTCCAATGCATTTTGAATCACTGGATTTGGAGGTCTACACACAAAGTTGTGGCCGATTTACTGAAGATATGTCAGTAGGCCGGTGCCTATAAGTTGTAGGCCACCGCCTACAAGATGCTGGGAGCTACGGAAATCTGCTGCCTGTCATAGGCCACGGCCTATGAATCACATACCACCACCTAAGAACTGTTTTGCCCATTTTACCCTTTTAACGCTATAAATACCGCTCAATTCGTTTTAGGTCAGATTCATCTTCGTTTTCAGCCAATTTTCTGCACTTTTTCTTCATTTTCAGCCAAATAGTTTTAGATTAAATTAACTTTAATTAGTTGTAATCCGCAGATGTGTTACTAGCTCGTTGCAATTTCAGTTTGGATTTCGTTTTTCTTCCGGTGTTCTTCGTCAAGATTTCCGGTAATTTCAATTTCTTACTATAAATCTTGATTCTTTTTAGTTTTAATGTTGATTTCTTGTGATTTGGTAGTGAGAATGAGTAGCTAATCGTTTTATAGCCGAGTTATATGAAAATCTTTGAAATCGAACCATAGCTTTTCGTTTGGTGTTCTTGATGTGTTTGATTGTTGATTCTCGATGTTACCGTAGTTCTAGAACTTATTTTTAATCACGTTTGTTGAATTAGCCATTTGATAATCGTATATCACGTATCGTCTTTATAAATGTATTTTACTATAAAATGGCCATCATTGTCACAATGAAGAGGAAAAGTTAATTAGTAAATATGTGGTTAAAGAGTTAAACTTGCGGACGGAAAGGCTTCTTCATCCTTACTACATTGTTGAGGGAAGTCATCGGGTTAAAGTTACACGGTATGCACGTATTCCAATATCCATTGGACGTTACAAAGCTGTTGTGTCATGTGATGTGGTGCCATTGAGTGATGTCCATTAGATACTAGGGAAATCATGGCTATCTTTGCATAATGTACGTCATAATGCGTCCCGAACTAGCTATTCTTTTTATGATGGTGGCAAGAAGCATGTCTTTGAATCCCACCCCCTATACAACAACATGATTTTCAACTAAAGGATTACAAGTCCCATGAAAATAGGTGGAGTGTGTTACATGATGTGAAATTTATGGAAGCGAAAAATATTGAGCACGAATTGAAAACGGCGAGAGTGAAAGTGTGGTGGAGATGAAGGATGAAAATGAGTGTGACATTAAGAAGAAGAATAAGGATGTCGCGTTAGTGGTGGAAAATCGAGGCAAATGAGGGCGTTGGTCCTACTTCACCGACTACTTGCTCGAGTTCTATTTTGTCGCCTTTGTTTGGCGAGATGATCATCCAGTTGAGAGAAAATCGGGTTATTTGATCTACCCACTCCAGGCCCTACATTGCCTATAGATGTTCTTGTTCCGGTAGATATTGGTGGAAAACTAGAGCACACTTTCATTGATAATTTTGAATTGTATTGTGCTTTCGTTCCAGATTCTCATCCCTATGATTATGTTGTGGCTCCAGTGAACATTATTTGCATTGAGCACTCACAACATTACTAGTCATTGGTTTCCTTGGTGATGTATTCGTCATAAGCTCGATATTCTAGTGATTTGAAGCCATATTTACGCCTTGTCTTTGATCTGGGCGTCTCTTCATTGCTTTATGCGGTTCATCCGTACATGATTATGATTTGTCAGTTTTACGACATCCTTTTGATTCGAGGTCGAATCCTTTCGGAGTGGGGAGGGAATGATGTGATTCCCGTTGAGATTAGAAACCTATTAAATTTAGTTGGAGTTTTTTTTTATTTATTTATAGTCATTATTTCTTTTATTTTAGTCTTTTATTATCACACATTGGTTAAATATTCTTTTATTTTTGTTATTTTTTCTATTTATTATTATTTTGTCCCACGTTGCTAAATTAGCAATTGGTCTTGGAATCTGTAGTCTATATAAAGGCAAATAGAGTCATTGTAAAAATCAGTTAAAACATTATTGAGTGAAATTTATATTAATCTCTTTATGAGTATTCTTATGTAGAATATTCGAATCTTGAACTTATCAAGGTTCCGAGTATACCTTGTGACGTTCAGTATACCAAGGTTCTTAGGTACAAGTTATCTATTGGTTAAGGTCATAGCAAGGTTTTTGATTGCAAGTTAGCTAAGGTCGCGCGTGCTCGGTTCTATTGATACTTTTAATCGGTCCTTAAGAATTTCGATCCGATTCGTTTACGGATATCACATCGAGGTGACTTGATCTCTGATCTCGAATCAGAAAAAGTCGATAATCTAGAAGACTCATATGAGGTGTTCAAGTCTGAGAAGGTCAGCTAAGGTTTACAAGTCCGACACTCCTTATATCCCGGATACAACACCTACATTAGGGATAGAATTTTGGCAAGGAAGGGCGGCCAAGCATGCCAAAGTTGGATTTTGGTGAAGCTTCTTTACAAGATTCGTTTTATCAAGAAGGGGAAATGGATGAGACACAAGAGAATGCACAAGGAGGGCAAACCCATGGTAATGCCCACCATGAGCAAAATCCGAATCCACCTATCCCAAATCTACATAATCCACCAAGCTTACCACCGAATCCTCAAGAGCCACAACCTCAAGGTGCTCAACTACCACCTTAACCACCACAAAACCAAAACCGAAACAACAAAAACCGCAATCAAAATAACCGGAACATCAACAATCCACCACCCAATCCTCAAGGCCAAGCTAGAATGATTTGTGACCAAGCGGTGAGAAGGAGGAACAAAACTAACAATCATATTCCTCTCCCCAACGTTGATGCTAACAATTTTGAGATTAAGTCTCATCTCTTTGGTTTGGTAGAGACAAGAGCTCAATTCAAAGGGAATAAATGATAAATTTAAGCTTCAAAAGAAATATAAGTTTTTCGTCCTCTATATTTTGACATCCCATTTGATATTTTTCCAACGTCATTTTCGTAAGAAACAACGAAACAATGGAATAGTGGATTTAGGGTTTATTCTATTGTAAAACATTGTAGCATACAATGAAAATTGGGTAGCAAATAGTTGAATTATCCTTCTCACCCAATTTTTTCTCCACCGTCCTTAATCCTGTTTTTTTAATCATTTCCGTGTCCTTTATTCTCACGCAGGGCTGGCCCAAAGGTAAGGCCAATTAGGCGGGGCCGAAGGCCCAACCGTCAGAGGGGCCGGAATTACCTGTTTCGTAAAAAAAATCGTGTGGATCCAATCCTAACAAATCTAATATAATATAAATTTTTTTTTTTATGAATTGATAAAAGTTCAAATTATAGACCCGCTAATATAATGTGTTTAAAAATTAATAAAATTGATAAATGGATCCAATCCTAACCAATCTAATATAATATAATTTTTTTTATGAATTGATAAAAGTTCAAATTATAGACCCGCTAATATAATGTGTTTAAAAATTAATAAAATTGATAAATGACCAAAATTATAATAACTCAGTATTACGATCAAGCGCTTACATTTGGATAAAATGTGCTATTATATTTACTTATATACTTTAACACGCCCCAAGTGTGTGGGCTCATATCAAGCTATGTCAACTAGGCACACAACAAGCTTTGAGCCAACTAGGCTCACAAAGGACAACTAGGTTAGCCCAACAATTGCACATTATAAATGGAGGAAAATAATGTTTGCAGCGTGGTTTGAACCCAAGACCTTCCGCTCTGATACCATGTTAGGATCAAACGCTTACTGTTCTACTATACCGATTGGTCGTAGTAAATGTACTACTATATTTGCTTATACACTTTAACACTCAGATGTATCAATTCAAATTTCATAGGTGCATCCGTTCACCAAGGGGTGTTTAGCTATCGGGGGAGTTGCCCTCGAGCCCTCATGAGTTGGCGCTGCCTCCTCGACCCACCGCGACCCGACCGGGTATGTCGAATCCCGTTTTGTCACGGCAACCCATATACAAACGATAACAATATATGAAAAAATATCTAATATCAATGAATTTGAATTTTGTATATGTATATTTTAGAAATGCGACGTTGAAGTAATATTTTGTTAGTATATTTTCTAAAAGAAAAAAAAAAGTAACTTCGAACTAAAAGGCTTCATTCGGCAAAATCGCCAAAGGCCCAAAATCCCAAGGCCGGCTTCGTTCTCACGCCTCATTTCCTTTCCACCCATGCATCATTATAAAGGTGTTGCTCTTTATGCATACGAGGTGAAGGCAAGGGCGGATCCTTAAAAATTGTTCAGTGGGGTCCAAACTCTTTTTAAGAGATTCATCTATTTCTTTCTTTTTTGAAACCCAAATAACTTTCATAAAATTTAAGAGTCTGCAGAAATCGCAGAGAGTACAATTTGAGGGGTTGGGTACCCCATTCTGAAACTGATAAAAATTAGGGATCGAAAAACCTAATTTAGCAAGCCTATCAGCTGGGATATTACAATTTCGTCTAATCAAATTAAATTTGCAACCACTGAAGAATCTCTTCATCTTCCGAATTCTTGAGACCAAAACACCCATTGTCGTAAGGTCATCATCATCAGAGTGAATTCTTGCAATGCAAAGAGAGGAATCAGATTCAAAAATCACATCTCCACTCCAGATCCTAGCAGCTTCCTTCATACCCAAAAGAATTGCCGAGAGCTCAGCAAATTCCACCGAAGCTACCATGCCAAGATCAACAGAGATAGCTGAAATTATATCACCGGTGTGGTTCCTCATCACTATTCCAAATTGCCGTGCTCAAGGCGAAATCCGGCGTCCGTATTGACTTTCAAGACTCCATCTTTAGGTTTTATCCACTGAATTGGGGGCAGTCCCTGACAATTGGAAAAACAAATCAATCGAGGAGGCTCTAGTAAATTCTTCCCAAAAGGTGACAGCTTGTTGAGGGATACGAAGTGACGAAGAAGATCCAGTCTGGAAGATAGTACTATTCCTCTCCAGCCATACGAACCAGAGCAGAAGGAAGAACAATTCTGCGTTGGGGGTAGACTGAGTAGCAAAGCGAAAACAGAGATCCAAGAAGCATTCAGATTCGGTGTCCACAACAGAATGGAATTCAGGGTAAGACTTCCACATTCCTTTGATCCAGTTACATTTGAAAAAACAATGCTTCCAACTTTCAATCTCACTTGTACAGATCATGCATTTTCCGTCTGAGATTCGTCTTCGCAAAAGGTTGGAACCAATTGGAAGTGAATCAGTGGCAAGCCTCCAGACAAAAGCTTTGACCTTAGGCGGTAGTCGGAGTGCCCAGATGTAACTCCAAGATTGCGAGTTTGCTTTTGAGGTAGTGCCCCTCCCTTTACTTTGCATTTGTAGTGAAGAGATCGTGCTAGCTTATACCCCGATTTAACAAAGTTGTAATGCCCTTTCTTCTCATAAAGGCCAAATTAATCTATCAACATTGTTCTGTTGGCTAATTGGGATGCTCATAATAGCATCAACTTCATGTGGTAGGAAGGTTTGAGTAATCAAAGGTAGGTTCCAGTTTCCATTGATTAACAGTTGATCAACAGTTTGAAGATCACTGTGAGACCCAAAGGTAGAGACAGAAAATCTGGGCTCCAAGGGTACCCAGGGTTGATTCCAGATGTTGACTGACATCCCAGTTCCTAAAGACCACCGAATTCCTTTAGAAATTAGGTCTCTGCCTGCAAGTAAGCTTCTCCAAAGATAAGAAGGCCTTGAGCCCAACTTGGCCAAAAGGAAGGTTGATTTTTTGTGGTACTTGTAACATAGTATCTGGCTAACAAGAGAAAGGGGGTTGGTTACAATCTTCCAACATTGTTTGGCCAGCAAGGCATGATTAAATTGACCTAGGTCCTTAAATCCCAACCCTCCCTGAGCCTTTGGTTTACACAGCTTTTCCCAAGAGATCCATGCCATAGAGTTTCCATTAGTACTACTTTTCCCCCACCAGAATCTCCTTATCATGACAATAATCTCATTAAGTAATTTCTTTGGGAGGAGAAAGCATTGCATCACATAGACAGGTATAGCCTGAAGAACAGCCTTAATTAAAACCTCTTTCCCAGCAGTAGTAAGGTGCATTGCCTTCCAACCATTTAGTTTTTTCCAGATCTTGTCTTTTAGGCATTTAAAAACATCATACCTTGATCTTCCAATCATGAATGGAAGACCAAGATACTTTCCTTTTGAATTTCCAAAAGGAATCTCCAAGGCATGAATTATAGGTTCTTGATGAAGGTCATCCAAATTGTTATTGAAGTAGATATTGGATTTGGATAGTTCACCTTCCGACCGATATAAAGCTCATAAGTCTTTAAGATATCCATAACAGCTGTGGCATTTCCTATGTCTGCCTTAGCAAAAATTATGCTGTCATCAGCAAACAATAAGTGGGATAAACTTGGGCCATCCTTCCCAAATCTGAAGGGGGTGAAACAACTATTCGATTTCTATACTGGATGGTGAGAATAGTAGTCGTCTTATTTCAGTTAAAGTTTAAGACGCGAAATTAGTTTTCAAATTATTTCGTGAATCTTGAACTAAACTAAGTTTACTCAGGTTAATTCAAATTAATTAATTAATTTGACGGACCTTTTTTAAATATATGATAAGTAAAAAGGTGGTGGCAGTGTCTTGAAATGTTTTTAAGGTAAAATTTAAATAATTTATTATTTTAACAAGTGATGTATACCCCGTTTGGAGTAAGATAGATCCGCCGCACGACGAAGCAAGATTTATATTTGTTCTATCCATTTTTTTAGCAATATTTTTTTTACTAGAGAGAAGTTTAAACATGAACGATTAATTTACCCAAAAAAAGAGGACATAAGGGGGAAATTTTTAGGTAGTGTGTGCAGCACTCACGTGAAATACATACTACGCAAGCATAATCGAGCCACTTCGATCTTGTAGTTCTGATTGTCGCTTAATGTAGATGTACTCACGTAGACACACTACCTAAAAATTTCCGACATAAAAGGTAGTGAAGCACAACAAAGGTGCTATGCAGCACACGTCAAAATGTATATTTGAAATGTTGATTGATACCGAAAAGGACAGTGATGCAGGTACCGAATAACTCCACAAAAATCAACACACTCTCCTTTTGATAGCACACTTCAATTCTTAAAAATAAAAATGAAAAAATACAGAAAAAACATGGACCAGTCGATCACATTTCGGGGGATTTGCCGGTGCACTTCGCCGGTGCCTTTATAATTTTCCTACCGAAAAACCTCTTTTGCTACCGTGGACACAGGAAATATTTGGGTGGTGTATATACACCGTACCGATATTTTTTTTCCTCTTTCTTTCTGAAAAATAATCTGCATTTTTTAATTGTGTATGATGTGAACCGAATTACCTCATTTTTTTTAATTCTGATTCAAATTAAAATTCTGGCAAACTGGTTGTTGTTTATGACATATCATCATCGATTTGCAGTATTTCAAATGAACTTACTAACATCCCACTTTTGGTATGATGGTCAGTCAAAACCAAACCGTCAATCTTCAAGCCAAAATTCTTGCAAAGTGATCGTTGTTCATGACATATCATCCACAAAGTGATTCATATATGACTCATTAAGTAGATGAGATGCCAGGAACACGATCGATTTGCAGTAATTCAAAATTCAAAAACGTATCCTTGCAGCATTTCAAATGAACTTAATAACATCGTTCATTTGAAAAGGGCATGATGGTTTGTCAAAACCAAGACGTCAATCTCCAAGCAAAAATTCTTGCAAGATGATCGTTGTTCATGACATATCATCCACACAATGATTCATATAAGACTCATTATGTAGATGAGATGCCATGAACACGAGCGACTTACAATAATTAAAAATTCAAGAAGTATACCTACCGATTCATTAAAGGTGAAAAACCAATTGTTGATACCATTGAATCAACAAGAGGTCCGCATTTTGAGTGTTCTCAGTTCTTGAGAATGAGGGGTTCTTATATAGGCATTATTTAAAATACGGAAATGCAGATACACCGAATTTGGTGTGAAAACAGGTACTCTCCGGTCAAAGCGAATTAATGACAAAGGGTAGAATATGGTAATACATTGAGCAGATTAAACCGCATCTTGACCTTTACAAAATTAGTTGAGACTCATAGGATTTGAGATATTGCCATGGTCAGCGCAGGGCCCGGGCTACCGCCCAGGGCCTATGAAATAAGGAGGCCCAAAATAACATGTTTTCACAACGGTGAAAGCTAGTATAATGGATAAGCAGTGATTATAAATTCTCTTGACATATTCTAGTTCATTATTATTATTATTGCAAGTATATATGTTTTTACCATTAAACCTACCTCATGCCGACCACCCAGTGCCCATGAACATAATTATATGTGAAACAATATTAAATTTAAAACTATTATTGATGATTTTGTATTTAGAAATGAATGGAGAATTTTTTTCATGATTAGTTTGTCTGATTGTTAATGTATTTATGTTGTTGATCGATGTTTTGCAAACTTTTGATGCTGATGGTTACGGTTGCGCTATTTTGTAGTTGTTTATGGTGTTTTTTGCTTCTGCTATTGCTATGTTTCAGCTACTGATTCAATAATTATGTTATTTGACATTTGTAATATGTTGCTAGATACTATTATGATAATTTAGCTTTAGTGTTTTCTTGAACGTGATTTAATATATGTCACATATGTATGAAAAAAGTTAATGAAAAAGAACCATTATTTTAATTTTGCCTCGGTCTCATTACATGCTAGGAACGACCATGTATACCGCTATAAAAAAAAAAAAAAAGGGAATAAGAAATCACATCTTCAATTTTTGTATTTCTTTTGTGAATCTTCTACCATTAGCAAGGAAAATCATTTGCGATAAGAATATAAATATAGAAAGTAGTATTGAAAGTCTTCCATATTGTCTATTAGAAAAACGTACGGATACCATCGACGATGATTGCTTACCTATTTCATTATTGATATTCATATTATTGTACTTATATCTATATTCGGAGTAAATAACATCAATACAATGTGTCCATGTCAAAGCCGGTGCATGTAAATGTGGTAAAACTGAACTAGAAACTTAATAATTGCCGGTTCGAAACCGTCCTTTACCCCGATTCTCTACCATTGACGACAATAGATTTACTACTACATCCGTCTCAAAACGTAAGTTTTTGCGCTTTTTCATACATATTAAGAAAGTTGGTTAAATTTATTATTTGTCATTAATTTTGATTAAAAAAAAGACTAAAATGACCTTTCACTGGTATTAATGCAAAATAATAAAAAAATGAATGAGTATATAATAAATGAGTGGTAGAAGGAGAAAGATATAATAAATGATTTATTGGTTTTGTAAATGGACTTACATTTTAGAACAAAACTAAAAAGCTAAAAATACTTATATTTTGGGACGGAGGTAGTATTTATTATTGAAATTCTTACTTATTTCACTATTTGATAATAATAAAAAGTAGTGATGATATTAGAGTCTGTTGGTGAAATTCTGAAACATTCTGTTCCAAAGATTTCCTTTGACTAAAGTGATAGTCAAGGGTGACTTGATCTCTGCATCTCTGTCAAAGCTGGTAATCTAGAAGACTCAGTTGAGGTGTTCAAGTCTGAGAAGGCCAGTTGAGCTTTTCAAATCCGACACTCCTTATATTCCGGATATCATCACCTACATTTGGATAGAATTTCGGAAAGGAAGGGCGGCCAAGCACGTAGAAGTTTGGATCTTGGTGAAGCTTCTTCACAAGAATCGTTTTATAAAGAAGAGGAAAAGGATGAAACACAAGAGAATGCACAATGAGGGAAACCCCATGATAATGCCCAACACCATGAGCAAAATCCGAATTCACCAATCCCAAATCCACATAATCCACCAAACTCGCCACCAAATCCTAAAGAAACACAACCTCAAGGTGCTCAAATACCACCTCAACCACCACAAAACCAAAACCGAAATCAAAACCAAAACAACAACAACAACCGAATCAAAATAACCGAACAACAACAATCCACCACCCAATCCTCAAGACCAAGCTAGACTCTATTTGTGACCAAGCGGTGAGAAGGAGGAACAAACCCAACAATCTTATTCGCTCCCCAACGTTGATACTAACAATTTTAAGATTAAGTCTCATGATTTTGGTTTGGTAGAGACATGAGCTTATGTTTTAATGGATCGTCAGATTTGATTGTGATTTGTGAGAAGAATAGATATTACACAATCGAGACAAGTGCATAAACAAAAAGAACACGTATATAATGTGGTTCCCGGAAAAGTCTCGACTACTACATGGACAAACAAGAATTTATATTATTCATAGTAAATTGTAAGTTAAATACAATACATATGGTGAGGCCTAGAGAACCAACCTTAACCGTATCTCTGTCAAAGCTGATAATCTAGAAGACTCAGTTGAGGTGTTCAAGTCTGAGAAGGCCAGCTGAGGTTTTCAAATCTGACACTCCTTATATTCCGGATATCATCACCTACATTTGGATAGAATTTTGGAAAGGAAGGGCGGCCAAGCACGTAGAAGTTTGGATCTTGGTGAAGCTTCTTGTAACGCCCCGTTCCCGGACACCGAGTCCTTATCCGGAAAAAGAACGTTCGGCACGTATAAAATAAAAAGAAATTCACTTTATACGTAAGCCTCTACTACGTCGTATAAAAAATAAGCAAACAGAAGCAAAAGACTCGGGTATAAAAATTCCAAACATCCAAGAATAGAAACCTGAAATCTAAAGATGGAAATGTAACTTATTACATTCAAGGAAAAAAATACGAAATCCAAAAGAAATGTACGATATTCTCAAAAGAAACGTAAAAGTACTACAAGTCTCGAAAGACCAAAAGTCTAACACAGTCTAAAGAAGAATAGTAAAAGAATAAAAGTAAAGTCTTCAATGAGGCGTCTTCACACGCCATCATCGAACTCCTCCTCGTAAACATTATCGACCTGTTCGTCTTCTCATCCCCAAACACATAGAAAACATGAATTTGAGGTAAGTACAACGTACTTAATAAGAAAAAGAAGCTATGACAACAATTATAATTTATAAAGAAAAGATATTTAGAAGTTTAGTTGTTTATATGTGACCGACTCAATCTGGGGTTCATTTCATGTCCATCAACATGAATTGACTAAACGTTTCTACTTAACTTATCTATGTTACAACAACTCTCAAGGGCACTACGCGTATCCACTTTTGGGACACTCTTGGCAACATATTAGTGGATCACACCAATATCCACGAAGTCTAGAATAGGTAGACTCCGATAGCACGCGCGTCTCAGTGGAGTCACCCGAACTTGTGGTTTTTTTGACCTACGGGTTCTTCCACCTTCAGAGGTAGCACACACATCACGATATAGACTGGTGCCTATCCAAGAGAGACATGTTGTTTAATCTTTTACTAGTCAAGTACGTATTTATTAGGATGATTAACTAACTGATGTATAACATTTATATGATAAAAATTACGATATTATATATACTTTATTAACTCTTTTTATATAAAATATAAGAAATTATAACAATAATCTTATGAAATATTAATAGTTATAAATAAATCTAAATACTATAAAAATCCAGTAAAAGTAATAAAAAGATATAAATTTTGTACCGGTTCAATAACCGGAGTGTCGTGTCAGATTTACGTGGGTATTTGTGGTATTTTATTGCAGATTTATAAACCAAGACCCCGAGAGTCGACATGTTAAAGTATAATCATATCTCTGGAAGGATTTAGAGAGTGTCACGAGCTTAAATGGTTAATCGAATGGCTGAAGTGGTCAAGTGGCTAATCAATTCGATTAAGTGATAATCGAGAAATAGCTTCGACAAACGAATGGCTCATCAAGACGACATTATCTGAATAAGAGTCCTTCATGGAAGTTATAGATCTTTTCAATAGATTTCCAACGCTTCTTGAATAATGTCATTTGGAGATCCAGAGCTCAAGTTATGATTTTATCAAGTTTCAGATCAAGTTATGGAATAAAAAGCTACCCGGATCAATCCGGATTTATGTCGGATCGATCCGGCTTGTCGCTTAGAAACATAATGATTACCAAGATTTGATCCTGCAGAGAATAATCCAAGGGATAATGTTTTTATTCCCGGATCGATCCGCATAACCCGGATCGATCCGTCCTGAAATTCGCTTATAAAAGGGCGCTTCATACAACATGCAAGGGGGTACCAATATATTTTCTTAACCTTTATTTCTTGGTAGTAGTATGTATGTATATAGGCCTTATGCCATAAATAGTAGTATCGTTGTAATGCTCGAGAAATTATCGTAAGATCGAGTGTTGTTGAAGTCGTTGTAATGTTCAAGAATACGACCTCCGATTCAAAGAGCTTGTAATCGGGTAAAATTTCTTAAGTATCTATGTTTGTTATATTTGTTTTTATCTTTTTCGCCTTTATAATGATATTAGGCTAAATCTAATAACTAGCCAAAGTTATGTAATCGCTTTATTTCGATCTTTTCGTAAAAGAATGTTGTCTAATTAAAATTTACTAAAATTGAGTAAATTGAATCTTTTTCTATTCTCAGAACGTATTGATAATATTCGGATTGACGTAATTAACCAAGATGAATCGCAACATATAACCTAACGATGAACCGATCGTAGAAGTTAGGATATGAGATAAAAGATAGAAAACCGAGGGTAAAATTGGCCGTATAAAGCGGCGTGAACAACGGAATCCTATTTCCTACCCGGGGCGATTTGTCTTGGGAAAGATGGATCTTATTAAAATTGTACTCGAGATCATAATAATGTTAAAATCAACAGTTTAATTGAAACTAAAACCGAAAGTTAAATCGATCCGCCTGACAACCGGAGCCTTTTGAATAACATCGCCATCCGACAAATGGAATAACCTCTTTTATCCGGGGTAGATTTGTACTGCACTGCTCGTACTAACCGAGATTAGCATGGGGCGCTTGTGGAGATTGAACTCGATGACAATGACATATGACAATTTCATACGCTGCGTGAGGAGGAATTGTTAACCTCGAGAGTGCACCGCTTCATTTACTCAATTGGACCTATTATAAAAGGAAAAATCGAGCACATTCAGCCATCGAAAAGATCGTATAAATCAATTATATAAACTTTGGCTAGTTCTATAAACTTATTTGTCTAAACTATATATTGGTATCTATATATTTATATCTATATATATTTTTGCAATTTATGTACATCTATATATATTTATATATCTATATATATCATATTAGAATAACTTTTAAATTACGCATTTATTTTATGTTAAGTAGAATAAGAGTGATATGTGTTATAAAATTGCGGTTTAGATCGAGTTAATAATGTACTCTTTGGTGTTTAACCACACTTAAAAGAATTACCAAGTTTCCCGATGATTCGACACTCGACTCACCACACTAGCACTACAGTTTGATCCGATACACTGTCGGTTAAGGACTGGTTTAGCACTAGAAAAGGCCACGTCAGCTTTCTGGCGCCGTTGCCGGGGAACGACGCTAATTTCTTTTTTTGTGTCTATGGTTACTACTTGTATTAGCTCAAAACTCTCGAGAATAAGTCAACACTTTTCTTATCTCATTTCTATTTTATTTTTCGTTGGTACCTACATTCTAGGTAAGTTACCAATTTTTACTACTATCAATTTCATGTTATTTTCTATTTTCGTTAGTTGATGACCAGAAGTGGTAAGGACCCGCTCACTCCTTATAAGCCCGACATAAACACTTACGAAAGGCAGTTAAGAGTAGAGAGTAAACGTGGTCATACTAGTCGTGGAAATCTCCGACTAATCATCTTCAAACAAAAATACGAGAATGGCCGAAATCATGATGAAACACACCGAACAAGGGCTAGAACATGCTCTAGGGCATGGACAGAACCTCTGTTAACCCTAATAATAATAATAATAGAAATAATCGAAATCGAAATCGAATAATCGTAATAACCCACCAAACCCGAGACCTATCTCGTGATCAAACCATAAGAAGAAACTGCACTAATAATCCCATACTTTTACCCAATGAAGGAGCAAACAATTTCAAATTAAATCTCATCTTTTGGTTTAATTGACGCAAGAGCCCAATTCCTAGGAGAGGATGATGAAGATCCACATCATCATCTCTATCTTTTTGAAGAACTGTGCAACACAACCAAAAGTCAAGGTGCTCATAAGGAATTAACGAGGATAACTATGTTTCCTTTTTCTTTAAAAGGACGAGCCCGAGATTGGTTTATGTCTCTTCCACATCATTCACTTACAAGTTGGGAGGAGATTCAAACTGAATTTCTGAAACAATATTTCACTCCTGGACGAAATTTGGAATTAAAAGTCGAGGTTGCTAACTTTAGACAAGGATCTGAAGAAACGCTTGGGAATGCCTGGGAAAGATTTAAAAAACTATTAAGAGCCTGTCCCGACCATGGTTATTCCTTAGATATGCAAATTCAACTTTTATGTCGTAAATTAAGAAAAGATTCACGTGCGGATGTAGATCATGCATGTGGTGGTTCTTTAATGATGAGTGAAGCTCAAATAGTTTACGATGCTATAGAAAAGATTTCCAAAAATAATGTATCGTGGGAAACCGGTTCTAACACCGTAAAAGTAGCTTTTGCAGAGAATGTACATCTAATACGGAAGTTCTAGCACATTTAGAAAATTTGAGTAGGAAATTTGATGGCCTACAATCAAACAAAAACCAAAGTTCATAAAATAGTACACCAACTGAATACTCAAATCAGATAATATGCCATTAGGGATTGAAGAACCAACAGGATATTAAAGAGAGGAGGTGAGTTTTCTTCAAGAAAGATAGAATTTGAACAATGCATACTCAAACTCGCTTAATGCTATTAGAAGAGATCATCCTACTTATCGATGGTCCGAAAACCCTAGTAAGCAAGGACAACCGCCATATCCGAGCTCCATATAGAATAATAATCAAGTTTATCAAGAAAACACATCTAATCGAATTTACAATCATTACCTAGATCCTATCCTCAACATACCACTCAAAGTATACCAAGAACTCAAAGTTCAACTCAACCTGCGTAAGGAGTTGGGAAATGGGAAAACTAATGGAAAATATGATGGGTGTAGTATCTACTCAAGCTAAGAATATGGAAACAATGATGACTTCTATTGGTACAGTCTCTAAGGATTTGAGTACAATGAAAACATCTATGAGTGGACATGATATCAGAATGAGAACGATAGAAGCCTCATTAAGGAATATGGAAGATCATTTGAGTAGGGAAGGTGAACGTAATAACAGTAGACCTCCTGGAGGATTACCAAGTAATACTGAAAGAAATCCAAGAGAAGTAAATGTTGTAGTTACGAGAAGTAGAAAACTCTGTGGTAGTAATGGAGTAGAAGACTTCAGGAATAATGAAGTAGAAAATGATTTAGATGGAAAGAATGATGAAACTAAAGATGAACTTGAATTCACTGATGAGGAAGAAGAAATTATAGAGAATTTCTTGAAAAGGAATAGAAGTTTGGAACCTGAAAATGAAGGTGAGAAATGGGTAAAAATCCCTAGGATTTTGAAAGATCCCATGGATAAAGATTTAAGGAATTTATTCAAAGAACATGTTAGAATAGAGGATAATGAGAACAAGGATGAGAAACAAGAAGAATCAAGGAATCAAATAGAGATTGATTCAGTGGAATGTTTTAAAAGAAAAACTCAAGATCATGATACTTGGCGATCAAGTAATACTCAAAAGTTTAAGGAGAAAGGAAAAGAGAAAATGACTTTGGGATCAAAGGTTGTAGATTTAGAATCTTTACCTTACCCACCTAAAGATCAAATTAAAAGATTAAAACCGATAAGAAGTATGCTCGCTTTCCTTGATACCTTTCGTCATATTCATGTTAATATCCTCATATCGAAGCTCTAAATTAGTATGCCTCGCTTATGGAAAGTTTCAAAGATATTCACAAACAAGAAAAATTAGAGGAATATGAGAATATATGCCTAAATGAAGAATGTTCTCATAGCTTTGCAACATAAGTTACCACCTAAACTGAAAGATCCTGGAAGTTTTACCATTCCATGTGAAATTGGAGGATTTCTCATTTAGAAGGTCTTATGTGATCTTGGAGCTAGTATAAATCTCATGTCTTATGAGGATTATAAGAAGCTAGGCATAGGAAATCTTACTTAAAATCGAAATGACTCACAGATGGCGATAGATCAATTAAATATCCTAAAGGAATTATTGAGGACGTATTGGTTAAAGTAGACAAGTTCTATTTTCCAAAGAGACTTTGTAGTTATGGAAATGGAAGAAGGATATTCAGCGCCACTTATCTTAGGTCGACCGCTTCTAGCTACAGAAGAACTTTAATAGATGTCCGTAAAGGAGAGTTAATTTCGAGAGTCAATGAAGATGAAGTTACTTTCAATATTTTCAAAGCTATGAACCATCCATACAGATCACCGTAATCATGTTCTTTTATAGAAGATAGTCATTCTGTCTATGATAATCGCTTACCAACTTTTGAAGACAGATTAGAAGAATGTTTAGCTCATGCTTTATCTATAAAGAAGATGAGAAAGACACCGAAATGAAAGAGATAATTCTTTCTCTAGATAAAGGAAGTTTTACTTTTAAACCATCATGGCATAAGTATTTGGAATTAGAACTAGAAGGACCGGTTCTTAAACCATCACCTGGAAGATCCACCTAAGAATCTGGAATTGAAACCGCTACCTTTAAATCAAGTATGCTTTTCTTGAAACTAATAATCTATTACCGCTTATTATTTCATCATCTTTAATCGAGCAACAAGAAGATCAATTACTTAGAATGTTGAAAAAGCATAAGAAAGCTTTTGGATGGACAAATGTCGATATTCGAGGTATTAGCCCCGAGATTTGCGTTCATAAGATAATTCTAAAGGAAGATGCTAAACCTTGTATTCAACCGCAACGCCGCCTCAACCCAAATTTGCGCTTAATTGTTAAGAAAGAGGTCATTAAGCTATTAGAAATGGGGATAATTTTTCCTATATCGATAGTGAATGGGTAAGTCCAACTCAAGTTGTACCAAAGAAAGGAGGTTTCACAAAGGAAAGAGAATGAAAGGAATGAATGGATTCCGACAAGAGAGATTACAGTGTTATCGAATGTGCATTGATTTTAGAAAACTAAATGATCATACTAAGAAAGATCATCATCCACTTCCATTCATAGTTCGGATGTTGGAACGCTTAAGTGGACATAAGTATTATCATTTCTTAGATGGTTATTCGGGATATTTACAGATATTCATTGCAGCAGGAGATAGAGAAAAACTACTTTCACTTGTCCTTATGGAACTTTTGCTTATAAAAGAATGTCGCTTGTTTTATGTAATGCACCAAATACGCTTTCAAAGATGTATGATGGCTATATTTGTTTGATATGGTTGAGAAATTCTTAGAAATTTTTATGGATGACTTTAGTGTTTACGGAGATTCATTTGATGTTTGTGTGTTACACTTAGAACGAGTGTTACAACATCGTGAAGATACCAATTTAGTACTAAACCGGGAAAAATGTCACTTAATGGTATCGTAAGGAATTGTTTTAGTCACCGAATCTCAAGAAGGTATCGGTTGACAAAGCTAAAGTCGAAGTAATTGAAAAATTACCTCCACCGGCTTAATTTAAGAACTCTAAGAGGATTTCTCGGACATGCAGATTTTATAGAAGGTTCATTGCTGATTTTTCAAAATAGCAAAGCCTCTAAGTCATTTACTTGAAAAGGAAGTACCTTTTAACTTTGATAGTAAATGTAAGGAAGCCTTTCGACCTTAAAAGCGAGGTTGACTATCGCACTGCTAGTAGCACCGCAGATTGGAATTTGCCGCTTGAGATTATGTGTGATGCCAGTGATTTAGCCAGTAGGAGTCTGTTTTAGGTCAAAGATATAACAAAATTCTCAAAGCTATTTACTATGCATCTCACACACTAAACGCAGCTCAACTTAATTATGCAACTACGTAAAAGAACTATTGGTGTAATTTTTGCCTTAGATAAGTTTAGATCATATATTGTTGGATCTAAGGTAGTAATTTATACTGCACCATTCAAATTTCAAGTATTTAATGAGTAAGAAAGATGCTAAACCTCGCCTTCTTAGATGGATTCTCTTACTTCAAGAATTTGATATTGAAATTAAAGATAAAAAAGGAAGTGAGAATGTAGTAGCGATCATCTAAGTAGAATGGATAATGATGAAGGAATAGAATTGAAATTAAAGATTCATTTCCTGATGAACAATCGCTTAGAATAGATACTCCTTCAACCATGCAGCTTATTAAAAATAGAATTCCTTCTAAGGAAATGTCACCCTGGTTTGGAGATATCATTAATTACTTAACCCGTGATTATATTCATCTTATTGGACTTGGCAAATGAAAAGAAGTTCTTTTATGACTTAAAATTTTATTACTGGGAGGAACTGCACCTTTTCCGTAAATGTTCGGATGGGATAATCGTAAAATGTGTGCCTGATAATGAAATTTTAAGTGTTTTGTCATTTTGTCATGATCGTGAGGCGGAGGTCATCATCATGGAGGTTGGAAAACCGCTTTTAAAGTTTTACAATGTGGTTTTTATTGGCCTACACTATATAAAGATGCTTATAAGTATGTTAAATCTTGTGAGTCTTGTCAAAAATGGGGAAATGTATCTAAAAAACATGAGATGCCTATGCAACCTATTTTAGAATGTGAGTTATTTGATGTTTGGGGTATAGATTTCATGGGACCATTCCCTATATCTTTTGGAAAAAGATTTATTCTAGTAATGGTAGATTATGTTTCAAAATGGGTAGAAGCTGAAGCTCTTCCCACTAATGATACCAAAGTTGTCATAAGATTCCTTAAAAAGAATATATTTACCCGATATGGTATTCCGAGGGCTATCATTAGTGATAGAGGTCACACTTTGTAATAGACCATTTACCAAGATAGTTGAAAAATATGGTGTAACACATAAGTTATGAACGCCTCTATCATCCGCAAACCAAAGGGATGTGTAGAGGTGTCTAATAGAGAAATCAAAAGAATCGTGGAGAAAACAAAGGAATCAAATCGTAAAACTCAAGCGCTTAAATTAGACGATGCATTACGGGCGCATGAACATCTTTTAAGACACCAATTGGTTGTTATCCCTATAAGTTAGTCTTTGGTAAGTCTTGTCATCTCCCGCTTGAGTTAGAACACCGAGCCTTCCGGCTATTAAATTTTTGAATTTCGATCCTAAGGTCAAGCCGGGTGATCATAGATTGCTTCAATTGATGTAACTAGAAGAATTTCGCCTCGATTCTTATGAAAACGCCGAATCTACAAGAACGCACGAAATCTTTTCACGATAAGAGAATCTATAGTCGTGAGTTCCATGTAGGTGATCGAAAGTGCTCTTGTACAATTCACGCTTAAAGTTATTTCCAGAAAGCTTAAATCAAGATGGACAGTCCATTTAAAGTAACACGGGTTTACAAATCTGAGTCATTGAACTAATCGATGGAAATACGACTTTTATAGCCAATGGCCACAGAGTGAAGTTATTTGTGAAGCGGAGAAGGAACCACACCAAGGAGAAGTAATGCTACCGATCGATCCCCCGACAAATTGAAAAAGCAGAAAAATCAAAAATATTGAAAAGCAGAGAACCTCAAATCACCGACTATCGTGTGCTATCTATCTTTCTTCTACTTTTTGTGTTTTATATGTTTGAACTAGTTTCGCCTTTTACCGGATAGACGTAAAAGAACCTGGATGTCTTTTTTAGATAGAATAGGAGTTTTTATTTTGCTTTTGAAATTAGGTCTTGATAAAGATGTCGCGTTTAAAATAGAAGCTTCAGTTTTTTAGAAAAACAAGCAATTGTTGAGAGAGATCAGATTGAGAGAAGTATGTAATGGAAAATCGAGAAGCTCAATAAAGAGAAGGGCAAAGTTTCTGATGAGATGTAGAATCTGTGGAAAAAGTGAGCATGATGGGAAATGCAGGGAAAGCACAACCAAATCCTAGGATGAGTGTTTGAATGTTGTTAAGAAGGGAACGATTAGGTGGTTATCCGAAAATCCCGATGGAGATCAAAGGGAAAATTTGAACGCCTCATTTCTTAAGGTTAGGTTGATAGAATGTTATGTTAGACCCCTGGAAGATTTAGAAATAATGGAATTAGGACCCTTATGAGTTTTATAATATTTATAAAATTTTTATATAACTTTTGAAAATTTTATAAATAGGATCATTATGAAATTACTTAAAAGTTTTATAAATTTTTTATAAAAGGTTTTATTTAAAATTAGCAGAAGTATTATTAAGGATTTATAAAATTTTTATTAAGTTTTAAAGAGTTTTTCAAAAAAAAAAAATAAAATAAAATAAAATTTTGGTCGGTCGGATCGACCTAACCTCGGATCGATCCGAGACCTAAAAACCTAATAAAGTGGACGGGTCCCTCCTTCTTTTTCTTCTTTCATTTTTCTACAAACAAATTCCGCCTCCCCTCTTCCCCATTCGAATTTTTCTTCAAATCATCACACAACATTACTATTAAACTACCCAAATTCTTAAACTCTTCTCATTTTCCTCTCTCTCTTCAAATTTTCATTTAAATTGAAGAATTTTTCAAGGAAAGCTTCAACTTTAATTCCGCAAATTTTCATCTCTTCCGCCAAATTTCAACCTTTTAAGCATTAAAGGTAACATTGTAGTCATTTATTTTGTTAATTTCGTTTTTTAGCAACTTTTTATTTAATTTCAACTATTTTGTTACTCATTTGTGTTGTTCTGTGTTGTTTCTTTTGTTATTTTGTTGTTGTTTTGTTATTGTGTCACTATCGTAGAATGACCGAATCATCAAAAGCCAGTAAAAAACGTAAGCCGCATATCCCTACCCAAATCCCGGTCATAGAGACTAGGCCTTTAATGTAAGAAGAATCGGTCGTTAGTTTTGAAAGAACCGCTTCTGCAGCAGCCTAGAAAAGCCTTAAAAATAAATTTGGACGGTGTTTAGTTGCAATAGAGAGGGTTTGGATTTCACGGATTTGGGAAGGAGGTAAAAGAGATTTTCGAAAGGCGATGTGGTTGGAGTTAGCTGGTTTAAGGCGGTGAAGTTAACACAACCTTAGTAGTCGAATTTATTCTCTGGTAGCAACTCATAATGAAACAGAGAATGGTGAGTTAACTGTCACCCTAAGAACTGTAATGTGGCCGCTTAATCCCCAGCTTATAAATGCTATTTATGGTGTCCCCGATATACCGTAAAACGAGGATTATTATACGGTATGGAATTTAGATGAGCCTGCAGACTTTGACTATATAGTCTCGACAAATTCAAGCACGAGTTAGATCCACACAATTGCTTAAGCATGAAAATAGGTTTTCCTATGGAAAATGTATAAGGATATGAGAGCTATTAAACGCTTTATCGCTTCGACTTTTACCCTTCTCGTCATTTGACATCTTTTGGTAAGAGGATCTGTGTATTGCTTGGGCTATGGTCAATGATATACCCGTGGATGTAGGCGTGGTTATGTATAGGGGCCAAGGAATTTGTCTCAATCGCTAAACCAGCAAAATACATGCCTTTTCCTTGTTTTATTTCTTCCTTGTGTCGCCAGATAGTGTTCCTGAGCTTCCAAATGATAACTGATTATGGTTGACTAAACACTTATAGGTCCTAGTTTACCACCTAGGCCGGGCAGGAAGGATAGATTTTATGAACCCTAACCGTCACCGACCTCAAATTTACTCCACATGTTTCTCAATCCACTAATCGCTCCTCCATCATCTAGTCAAACTCAAACTCAACTTCCAAACACCATCACATACGACATGTTTCAATCCTTGGCCTATGATGTTCATCGTGCCAATGCCAATATGCCTGCTTTTTTTATGGAAAGGAATAGGTTATGGTCTCAAGATTTACGCCAAGGCATGCAAGGTATATATCGATGAATTTACTCGCAAAGACCCTACCTATGCCGAGATGGATATTCCGATTGCCAATCCACACCGTATACCTTGCCCGACTTTATTCCACCGATGCCACTCGATCAAACTTCCAACAAATGCCACATTCTTTTGGATTTCAAACTAGTGGTATAGGGGATTTTTCGACAGTACTACGGCACAATGCGACATCCGATCGGGAAGGATTTGGGTCATTTAGCCATACCACGCACGGGATGGGGAAGCATTTTTTCCGATGTCATGGGATTAGATAGCTTGGTTCGGATGTCGACACATTTTCAAGATCCATTCCAAGAATCGACTTATGATCCGCCGCCTCGAGCCATGCCTAGTTCGAGCTAACGTCGAGATGAGTGATGAAGAGGATTGATTTAAACCATTTTATGATTATTGACATTGAAAACAATTTATTTTTCGCATTTATTTTATGTTACTTCATTTTCGCATAATTTTAGGTTATTTTGGTTTTATTTTAATAGGATTTTATTTCATTACGATTTTATGTTATTTTATTTTACTTTCGCTTTATGTTAGTACACACCGTAGTAAAGTTTATCGTTATAACATAATAAAATGAACCCAAGTTTGGGAAAAACATATCGCCTAGAAAAATCTAGGCATTTTACAAGCCAAAACAACTCGTCCGTGAATAGTGAGTTCCCGGATCGATCCGACCTAACCCCGGATCGATCCGGCGTGAGTGTACCGACCTGACAGGATTGCTAGTTGAGAGGCCGGATCGATCCGGCCCTTTTCCGGATCGATCCGGAAAGCATAAAAACGCCAAAAAGGTAGATTTTTTCTACTTTTGCATGATTGCTACCTTCCTATAAATAGAAAAAAAGCAGCAGCAAGCCTAAATGCTCATTCTTTTCTTCTGCTGAGTACTTTTCTTTATCTGAATAAAAAAATGTCTAACCACACCTCTCCCTCGGTTAATAGTTACGAACCACATACGCTTGATGGTGTGGTTCCCGAAAGCCATGCCTCGTGTTTTCATAATGACGTTCCGAGATGTCTTAATTTCGTCCATTCTCCTATTCTGATGGAGAAAGGCTTAAATACAGAAAAAATCGATCATGGGGACGAAAATCTAATCCGAGGTTGCGGATGGAAAAAGTCGATTAGACTCCCAGAGGTAGAATTAACATTTCAATTGTTGAGATTTTTATGCATCCTTTATCGATATAACGACAAAGAAATTTCGCCTCATCTCATTATCATTAGAGGAATCGTTATATCATTTTCGCTACCATCATAAATCGATCTTTCAAATCCCACCATGTACTTTTGAACAAAACCCACACTTCGAGTTTCTTTGGGAACTCGGAAATGCTTATAATGTTGTAAATCGTGATCGCGAAGCCTTTTTCAGATGTGTTTCCATTGTTTGATCATAACTATGATTCTTCAACTCCGCCTTACCCCCTCATTTGAGGCGTGGAAACGCTTCATTAATTCCCGGATCTATCCAACTGTAGATTTTTTGAGGTTACGGATGATGAGATCTCATTGCTATATGACCGACCGTGGGAGCATACATTGATCGGGGATTTTGATGTTTAAAACGGCAATTAATTTTGCAAAGGATAGGCGTAATAGGGAAGACCACTACCGCTTGCCTGGTTATCTCTCAACTATGTGTCCAATCAATCAAGTGCCTCGCTTACTACCGACGTGATTTTTCCATCTCGTGATTCTCGCTGAGATTACTTCCGTAGATACTCCCGGATGTTCATCTACGGTTTGAGGAGTTGTTTGAAATCGCTAGTTAGAAGTTGTTGTTGTTAAGTTAGTACTCGACTAAGTTAGCGCTTAATCGCTTTTAATTAGTTTTCTTTAAAGTTTGTAATAGTTCCTTAATGTTTAATATATATGTCATTTTCTTTAATTAAAATAATATACGCTGAGAAAATAATAAATCGTATAAAATTTTAATTTTTCTTTCAAACTTACTTTTTATTACTCATCAACATCGGACGATGCCATTTCATGTTTGGAGTAGAGGTAAGTTAGTAAATAAAAATTAAAATTTTCTCATATAAATTTATACTTAAGTGCTTAATACTTAGTTTAATTTTTCTTGAATCAAAATAACTAGATAATATATAATTAATATGAATAAAAATAATATAAATTGGTAAGAATAGATTTTAATTAAGTAAAGTAAATTAGATATATTATAATTATATTATATATGTCAATTTTAGATTTTATAAGATTTTAAGTATATGTAACTATACATAAATATTATCAAGTAATTTTCATATGAAATTTAGCTTAATATACTTATATTTATAATGAAATTTTAGAATAATTTTCTTTTCAAAACGAAATATAAATATGGAATCGGATTAGGAACGATGAGATTTTTGGCACCACAAAAATATAAACTATAGCCAAAAAGCTTACATAAATTTCTAATTTTTGTCCCTACCTCACTTTTGATTAGAGTGATCAAGCACCTCACTCAAAATAGCCATTTTGATTAAACTAACCGACTCTTAGCTTATTTTGGTCTACATTTCCTAAAAATCCCACGAGTTTGTACGCATTTACGAGAGGAGATGATGACACAAAAGCTAAGAATGGTGTATGCTGAGATTGAAAAATTAGATAAGTATTAGTATATTCGATCTTACCTCATGACGCTTGCAAGATAGTCGATTTTGGTAATAAGTTCGATATGTTAATATTCTATAAAAGAATTAAGAACGAAGCACCATATTTACACGTGCATTAATCAAATACTGTGTATCTTCCTTATCTTTGATCGACAACTAAAAAAATAAAAATATCGGTAGTAGCTACCAATGATTTGAGTGCAAAGAGGTATTATCTCGAAATGCCCTATATCATGCGTGAGGTTTAAAAGCTCCCGATTGCCTGATAATAGTAGTCCAGCTAGGGTATTATCTCGAAATGTCCTATTGCTGGGAATGAAGGCATAAAATGAAAAAAAGAAAAAGTCGAATCATAAGATCTCAAGAATGATTACAAGTTTAAGGAAACCGACTTGTAATTTTCGATCGAAAGAGTATTACTCCGATCAATCTTGATGAAGCAATGCTTGTAAATTTGATTTTCTACACACACGATGCTTTTAGTTCTAAGTATTAAAAAAAAAAAAAAAAAAAAAGAGAAAATCTGAAAAAAAAAGGTGAAATAATATCGAAATTAATCGAGGTATTTTTGATCAAAATTATGAAGCGTAAGTGACGCATTTACTTGCTTCTTTCTTTTGATTTTCTTTTCTATCCTTTCGATTAAACCAATACCCCGAGCCTGAAAAAGTATAAGCCATTTTGTCAACTACTTGACTCAGGTCCTTGATTCCAAATATTTCATATAAGTTGAGATATGAGAATAATTCTAGAATTTTAATTATATTTATTGAGTAGATTATGTTAAATTTCATTTGAATGATATTTGATAGATAATTTATCTAAGTTGTATACACTTTTATCTTGTTAATTTCTAAGAAGGATATAATTAATATGTTTATAATATTAAAATGATATTTTACTAACTTGAAATTTAATCTATCAAATATATCATTTTATTGTAATTTTTATTTATTACCGCTTATTTTACTTTATGACGATCAAAGAGCTAAGTGGGGAGTAGTTGATGTACAACATTTATATGATAAAATTACAATATTATATATACTTTATTAACTCTTTTTATATAAAATATAAGAAATTATAACAATAATCTTATGAAATATTAATAGTTATAAATAAATCTAAATACTATAAAAATCCAAAGAAAAGTAAAAAAAGATATAAATTTTGTACCGTTCAATAATCGAGTGTCGTTTAGATTTACGTGGGTATTTGTGGTATTTTATTGCGTATTTATAAACCAAGACCCCGAGAGCTCGATATGTTAAAGTATAATCATATCTCTGGAAGGATTTAGAGAGTGTCACGAGCTTAAATGGTTAATCGAATGGCTGAAGTGGTCTAGTGGCTAATCAATTCGATTAAGTGATAATCGAGAAATAGCTTCGACAAACGAATGGCTCATCAAGACGACATTATCTGAATAAGAGTCTTTCATGGAAGTTATAGATCTTTTCAAGAGCTTTCCAACGCTTCTTGAATAATGTCATTTGGAGATCCAGAGCTCAAGTTATGATTTTATCAAGTTTCAGATCAAGTTATGGAATAAAAAGCTACCCGGATCAATCCGGATTTATGTCGGATCGATCCGGCTTGTCAGTTAGCAACATAATGATTACCAAGATTTGATCCTGCAGAGAATAATCCAAGGGATAATGTTTTTTATTCCCGGATCGATCCGGTCCTGGAAATTCTGCCTATAAAAGGGGCAGTTCATACAGCATGCAGGGGGTGTACCAATATATTTTCTTAACCTTTACTTCTTGGTAGTAGTATGTATGTATATAGGCCTTATGCCATAAATAGTAGTATCGTTGTAATGCTCGAGAAATTATCAGAAGATCAGTGTTGTTGAAGTCGTTGTAATGTTCAGAAGAATACGAACTCTGATTCAGCAGTTGTAATCGGGTAAAATTTCTTAAGTATCTATGTTTGTTATGTTTGTTTTTATCTTTTTCGCCTTTATAATGATATTAGGCTAAATCTAATAATTAGCCAAAGTTATGTAATCGCTTTTATTTCGATCTTTTCGGTAAAGGAATGTTGTCTAAATTAAAATTTACTAAAATTGAGTAAATTGAATCTTTTTCTATTCAGAACGTATTGATAATATTCGGATTGACGTAATTAACCAAGATGAATCGCAACATATAACCTAACGATGAACCGATCGTAGAAGTTAGGATATGAGATAAAAGAAAGAAAACCGGAGGGTAAATTGGCCGTATGTCGAAGCGTGAACAACGGAATCCTATTTCCTACCCGGGGCATTTGTCTTGGGAAAGATGGATCTTATTAAAATTGTACTTTAGATCATAATAATGTTAAAATCAACAGCTTTAATTGAAACTAAAACCGAAAGTTAAATCGATCCGCCTGACAACCGGAGCCTTTTGAATAACATCGCCATCCGACAAATGGAATAACCTCTTTTATCCGGGGTAGATTTGTACTCGGTACTTGCTCGTACTTCAACCGAGATTAGCATGGGGCGCTTGTGGAGATTGAATCTGATGACAATGACATATGACAATTTCATACGCCGGTGAGGAGGAGGAATTGTTAACCTCAGGAGTGCACCGCTTCATTTACTCAATTGGACCTATTATAAAAGGAAAAATCGAGCACATTCGGGCCATCGAAAAGATCGTATAAATCAATTATATAAACTTTGGCTAGTTCTATAAACTTATTTGTCTAAACTATATATTGGTATCTATATATTTATATCTATATATATTTTTTTGCAATTTATGTACATCTATATATATTTATATATCTATATATATTATATTAGAATAACTTTTAAATTACGCATTTATTTTATGTTAAGTAGAATAAGTAGTGATCTCGTGTTATAAAATTGCGGTTTAGATCGAAAGTTAATAATAAATTTCTTGGTGTTTAACCACACTTAAAAGAATTACCAAGTTTCCTGAGGATTCGACACTGACTCACCACACTAGCACTACAAGCTTTGATCCGATACAATCGCCGGTTAAGGATCGGTTTAGCACTAGAAAAGGCCACGCTACTAACCACCTAAGTGTTTTCAATTAATCTCCTCACCTTGACTACTCTCTCCTGCACCACTAGACACAGCACAAAGCCTAGAAATTACACGCATATTGATGAATACTAATTCATCAAAGCACAAGCCTATCATGCTCTTCCGACGGATCCAAACTTCAACTCCCTTTAAGAGTACATTCGGTGTTTTAACTGAATGAATTAGAAGTTCAATCGAAGCTTGATCATGTTTAATTAATGTTAACATATCATGATTAAGGGTATAAAACAAAGGAAAACATGATTATGAAGCCGAAAACCAAGTCAAACGCTAAAAACAAGAAAAACAAGGTAAAAAGTCAAACGCCTGCTTGACATCCTATGAACGCCTGTTAGACATCGAACGCCTTCCACTAACCCCAAACGCCCGTCCATCAAAAAAGGCTACATCCTCGAATAAAAATCTAACCTCAAACGCCTGTCCGCTTTGTGAAAATGCCCGCTTTGAGTCGCTATGATTGCAAACGCCCGCTTGCCTCGGTTTTTCCCAAAACGCTAAAATCTTCAAAACGCGATTTCTAAACCGCTTATAACCTAATTAACATCAAAAAGTCCTAAAAACACATAACCACTTATCTAATCATACCATAGCATCTAGGATCGTTGACCAACAAAAACACATCTTTCTTACATCTAAACATCTTAAAACATGATCTAAACTTTACGAATCATAATCGAGATCATAGGAAGAGTCTCTTACTTGATTGCAAATAAAAACCAGATTCAAAAGCCTCTAAAATCTATCGCACTTCCCACCAATCGATATCCAAACGCTGTTCTTCTCACAACGATTCCAAATCTCTCGTCTGATCCAAACGGTAAAGCTTTCTCTTAGAATTTGTGAAAATCATCCAAGCCCTATTTCTTCCTCTCAAAGCCGCAGAGAAGAGGAGCGTGAAACTGATTTCTGAATTTTGTTTAGGTTTTGGGAATAATCTGATTTAATTTTCCTTAAATACCAATTCCCAAATAATCCATTTTTCCTTAATTGCCCTTAATTACTAAATAATCAGATTTCCTTAATTATATATACATATAACTCGAAAATCATGTATAAAATAATTAACAAAATACTTAAATCCAATAAAAGAAAAGCAATAATAATATTTCATTTTCGCAAAATGACACGTCCGCACTTTCACGAAAATCGGAATATTACATTCCTCCCCTTAAAAGTAGTTTCCTCCTCGAAACTAGAACATACCTGGTAGATAAACAAACTCTTGGAATTCATTGATCATGTCATCTTCAACTTCCCAAGTTGCCTCCTCGGGTAAATGATTGCTCCACTGAACCAAAACCAATGGGATCATCCGCCTCTTAATCATCTTTTCCTTCCGGTTCAAAATCTTGATCGGTCTCTCATCATAAGTAAGATTGTCTTGTAGAATTTCCGGATCAATTGTAGTTTCAACATCATTCTTCGCTGACACTTCTTCAACATTGAAACGTGAAAACACTATGGACTCTTGACATAGATTCCGGTAACTAAAGCTTATAAGCCAACGGTCCAATCCTTTCCCGTAATTTCAAATGGTCCAACATACCTTGACTTAGCTTTCCTTTGTCCAAAGCGCTTTCACTCCTTTCATCGGTGAAGCTCGTAGATACACTCTATCACCGACCTCAAACTCAAGCGGTTTTCTTCTAACGCTCGCCCAACTTTTCTACTCGCCTGCCTTGAGTCGCCTTCGATTCTTCTTAACCAATCAACCCTTTCCTTAGCTTGTTCAACCAATTCCGCCCTGTGATTTGTCTTTCCCGACTTCATCCCAAAACAACGGCGCTTGACATCTTCTCCCATACAAAGCTTCAAACGGTGGCATGCCTACGCTTGCATGATAACCAAGTGTTGTAGGCAAACTCGCATACCGTAGGTAATCATCCCATGATCCAACTACTTCCAAAACACATGCTCTCAAGATGTCCTCGGTGTTTGGATGGTCCTCTCGCATTGTCCATCCGTCTGAGGATGAAAAGCCGACTCAAATCCAACTTGGTTCCAAAAACTTCTCGTAAACTCTTCCAAAACCGATCGACGAACCTCGAGTCACGATCCGAAACTATCGAGATAGAACTCCGTAGCTTCACTATATTATCCGTGATATAGTGTTGTCATCTTCTTCAAAGGCATGTCAACCTTATACGGTAAGAAATGGGCAGATTTGGTCAATCTATCCACAATTACCCAAATCGCATCATGTCCTCCCTTAGTCTTCGTAAACCAAAGGATGAAATCCATCGTAATCTTATCTCACTTCCATTCAGTGATATAAAATGGCTTAAGAATTCCTCCCGGTCTCCTATGCTCGCTTTTACTTTCTCGACAAATGTCACACTCGCTACTTAACTTAGCTATTTCCAACTTCATCGAGGGCCACCAAAACCTTTCTTTCAAGTCCCGATATCTTAGTAGCACTGGATAAACCGCAAAGCTATCCTATGTGCCTCTTCCATAACTTTCTCTGCCTTAAGTCGCCAACATTAGCACACACATTTATCCTGTACCAAAGGTTTCATTCTTGTCCAAGACATAACCCATCAGAGGCTTCTCTTAGCAACTCGCTTCAAATCAACCAAAGCTAGGTCTTCATCTTGCTTTTTCCAAATATCATCCATCAACTCGGATCTTGCTAACAAGGCGCCACAAACCTGCCGATCCTCAATCGATCAAATCACGATTTCCGACCATCTAACATTTCTCACCACATCTTCGACGCTGAAATCAGAATACTCGGTTTCCTACTTAAAGCATCTCACACTACATTGGCTTTGCTCGATGGTACCGAATATCCAAATCATAGTCCTTCATGAATTATAACCATCTTCTCTGCCTCATATTCAGATTCTCTCGAGTGAAGAAATACTTTAAACTTTTGTGGTCGGTGAAGATCCTTGCCTTAACTCCATACAAGTAGGCCTCAAGTCCTTAATGCAAACACTATCATTGCCAACTCTAAGTCATGTGTCGGGTAGTTCTTCTCATGCATTTTCAACCTGCCTAGATGAATAAGCAATCACCTTTCCTCCTCGCATCAATACACAACCCAAACTCCTCGCTCAAGCATCCGTGGTGTACATCGTAGTTATCAAAATCTCCGAACTGCCAAAATCTGGCTGTAGTCAACTTCTTCTTCAACGCCTGGAAAGCTATTTCACACTCCTTTGTCCATTCAAACTTCACATTCTTCTCGTAAGCTTGGTGAGCGGGGTAGCTATTTTCAAAATTCTTGCACAAACTTCCTATAGTAGCTACCAATCCAAGAAAGCTTTACTCAAACTGTGGGTAGTCTAGGCCAATTCTCAATCGCCTCAATCTTATGGGATCAACTTGAATACCACCCTTAAAACGACGTGACTCCAAGAAACCGACTTGTTTCAACCAAAAGTCACACTTAGAGAACTTAGCAAACAACTGGTTCTTCTTCAAAGTATCCAACACTATCCTTAAGTGTTCCTCATGTTCTTTCTCATCCTTAGAGTACACTAGGATGTCGTCTATGAACACTATCACGAACTTATCCAGGTAAGACATGAAAACTCGCTGCATTAAATCCATAAATGCAGATGGAGCATTAGTGAATCCAAAAGGCATAACTAAGAACTCATAATGACCGTACTTCATACTAAAAGCCGCTTCGTACATCTCGCCACCTTAATTTTCAATCGATGATAACCAAACCTAAGGTCAATCTTAGAGAACACTTTCTTGCCCTCGCAATCGGTTAAACAAATCATCAATCCTCGCAAAGGATACTTATTCTTGATGGTAAGGTTATTCAATACTCTGTAATCGATACACATCCTCATGCTACCATATTTCTTCTTCAAAACAAAACAGGGCTCCTAAGGTGAAGTGCATCAAGGTCAATTATATTCCTCTTGAGCATATCCTTAAGCTGTGCTTTTAAGTCCTTCAACTCACCGGTGCCATTCTATGTGGTGCCTTGGCAACCGGTGCCGCTCCCGTATTAACTTGATCTCAAACTCGATTTCCCTATCCGGCATATTTCCCGGTAATTCTTTCTGAAACACCTCGTGGTACTCTCTTACTACTGGAGTTTCCTCTAGCTTTGGCTTCACTTGTTTCACATCCACTCACAGACAACAAGTAGCCTTCGCAACCCTTCCGACAAGCTCTAATTGCCTTGACCGCCGAAATTATCGGATGTCGCTTACTCTCGGCTTGTACACATTCCATTGATACGCCTTATCTGATTTCCGGTTATTTTAAAAGTCACTTTCTTCTCTCGGCATTCTAGGTGAACATAATTCTCGATAGCCAATCTATTCCAAGAATCACATCAAAATATGAAAAGTCTAAAATCGTGAAAGTCGCTTCTCATCGATAAGATCCAACTCGAACGCCCACTGAGGTATCATCCTAGTTACCTTTGTTACTTTCCCTAACGGTGTAGTTATCTCCAAGGTGTTTCTTAATGGTTCCGAGGGTAAACTCAACTTCTTAGCTACCTTGGTCGATTACAAACGTGTTAGACGCTTCCCGTATTGAACAAAGCTTTGACCACTAGATTATCTAACATTATCGTACCTAAGGTGCATATTCATTCATTTAAATAAAATAACAAAGATGAATAACCGTGCTATAAAAATATCTTAATAAAATATATTAACAACAATAAGCGTACCTTCGAGATAACATCATCCTCCTGGGGTTCTCAGATCCTCAGTGTCACCGCAAAAACTCGAATCGGGTCGGCTCGGGCCGCTCTTCCCGCTCCTCGGCTCGCATCTTTATTCCCTTTATTGAACATTACCTAGAAAAGTGCCCCGGTTCTCCGCAGAAGGTAGCAACTATTCGTGGTTCGGTCGCGGCACTCACCGAATGATTCTTATTGCACTTGGAACACAACGGTGCACTAGTTGGGCCTTTGTTGCCGTAGAGTGAGTCGCTGTCTTTGACGCTGCTGTGGTGCTCTCGATAATTGCCTTGACTAGTCCCAAAGCTCCTCTTGTTCCCAATCACAATCGTAGCCTTCTTCCTCAAGGTCTCAACCTCTAAGGCTTTATTCAAGAACTCCGCCATAGTCCTCGCCAGAAGCCCAACATGCCGATCAATTTCATAGGCCAACCCTTCTTTGTAAAGGGCCATTTTCCTTTCTTCCACTTTCATCAGCTCAGGGTAAAACCTTCCCAACTCATTGAACCTATTGGTGTACTGAGATACCGTCAAGTGATTACCCCGCTTTAAGTTTCAAAAAACTGACTTGCCTTGTCCGCTTGTGTACCGCTGCTGGAAGTACTCGTTGTAAAACATAGCTTTGAAAGCTTCCTCGCTTTGTTACTTTGCCATTGCTACTCAGACGTGATCTATCCATGCTTCACCGCACTCCAAAAGAAAACTAATTGCCAATTGTGCCATCTCACTCAGCACATGTATTCCCGCATGCGCTTTTCGGAAGCTTCTATCCATTCCTCACCTTTGAATGTTCTACATTCCATAGAAGTTTTCAACCCGATTCCTTCTCAATCTTGTATACCAATCCACACCGGTGCTTGCTCAAATGTCGGGTCTAACCGGTGGAACTCGGTGGGTAAACCGAGGGTAACCAAAAGTGTACTTGTCAGCCTGCACCTCATTGGTTTGAGGTAAGTTGATTCGCTTGAGGTTCAGGCACGAAAAGGGTAGTATCCTCGATGGTAATTTTGGTGATGCTTGTGGGTTGGCTGAGGTTGTTGGAAACCAAAAGGGTGGGTAACCAAACCTTGTCGATGGTCTGTCGGTGAAAGTGGCACGGGTAGTCGAGGGTATGACCTACGTGAGGTGGGTAGAAAGTCTGCCGTTGTTGGTGAAACACCGCGGTGAGGGGTGGCTTGCTGGTGGAGGGTAAACGCTGACTGGTGGCGGGTAGAAGGTTTGTTGGTGTGGAGGGTAGCTTACCGGTGGCGGTATAAAACCTGCTGGAACATCACTTACCAAAGTGAACTGAACCAAACTCCCCACATGCCATTGTGGAGGTTTCTCTGATGAGGTCGTGGGTGACAAACCCCGTTGAGACCTTGTGTGGTGTCGCAGTGTGAGGAGGTGGTGACAAACTCCACCGAGGTGGAGAAATTTGCCTTACAACACCGCATCCTACTACCGGTGTAGACTTTCCGTCGAATCTCTAAGTCTCTCGCGCCCGCCTCCAGCTTCGTGAACACCATCCGATGGTCAAATAAAACCAAAACGTTACTAAAAGATCTAGAGAAACTTATCTTAAAAGAAAGGAAGTTTAAAAGATGCTTCTCTCCGATACCAATCAGAAGCCTCGCCTCGGACACCGAGTCCTTATCCGAAAGAACGCTCGCACGTATAAAATAAAAACAAATTCACTTTATACGTAAGCCTCTGCTGCTACGTCGTATCAAAAATAAGCAAACAGTAGAAGAAAAGACTCCGGTATGAAAATTCCAAACATCCAAGAATAAAAACCGAATCCAAAGATGGAAGTGTAACTTATTACATTCAAGGGAAAATAACGAAGTCCAAAAGAAACGCACGATATTCTCAAAAGAACGTAAAAAGTACTACAAGTCTCGAAAGACCAAAAGTCTAACACATCTAAAGAAGAATAGTAAAAGAATAAAAGTAAAGTCTTCAATGAGGCGTCTTCACACGCTATCATCGAACTCCTCCTCAGTAAACATTCTCGACTGCTCATCTTCTCATCCCCAAACACATAGAAAACACGATTTGAGGTAAAGACAACGTACTTAATAAGAAAGAATAAGCTATGACAACAATTATAATTTATAAAGAAAAGATATTTAGAAGTTTAGTTGTTTATATGTGTGACCGACTCAATGGGTTCATTTCATGTCCATCAACATGAATTGACTAAACGTTTCTACTTAACTTATCTATGTTACAACAACATGTCACGGATTTATCTAGCACAAAAAAACAAGTAATAAATATTTATAAATCGGTTTCCTCAAGTATAAGGATCGTGAGTAAAGAGGTTGATACCGGGTCGATCTTACGGGAACTAAACGATTGTGATTCTAGCTTTTGTCTAACCTAAATTATGTCAATTAAACTAATCTAAAACAGTGAATAAACATCAAACAAAACAAAAATAAAACTAGACAGAGGATATAATCCAAAGCTAGGAAGGATAATGGCCATGAACCAATTCAATACTAAACTAAACTAAGATGCAAATAAAAGTAAACTAACTAAACGAATTCAAGTTTTAAGGATTGATTCAAGTGTGTAATGAACAAACGAGGATTGATCCACCTATCCAACAAGCATTGATTTCCTATCTCGATTATATTGTGGTTTGTATCTAGGTTGTGATTCACCTTATCTAAACATGAACCCTAATTCCTTAGAAAGTTCATCTATTAATCTATTATCTTCCAATGCAAGATTAACGCGCTTCCTAACCAAAGGTGTAAACTTTATGTTTATAATCTAGCAACTAAACCTATTAACTTCCGTTATGATAGATTCAAATTACTACTTTATTCATGATGATCTAGGGTTTATTAAGATTCCCATCAACAATAAACAATCACACATGCAGATCTTCCGATATAAAAGCAATTAAATGTAATAAACATGAATAAGAAACAACCTTTAAATAAAAACTCACAAAGATAAAGCGAAGAAAACGAAATCAACAATCGTTGGATGGCTTCACAATACTCGTTTGATGAAGCTTTTAGCCTCCTGACATCCTCAAGAACTCAAATTTGTATAACAAAGGCATAAAAAGTAACTAGTTTAATCTGTATCTAAAGTGCATAAAATCGAATAAAAGGAGAAAACGCGCCTCAAGCCGCCCTTTAGGTTTAGGGTTTTGAATAATGAGTGTATTGTGTCCTTGTGTGGAAAACAAACCGACTATATATAGATTTTAAAGTCGGTTTCAAAGAAGTCGGCTACCGGACGCCTGCCTCTGGATCCTTGAACGCCTGTCCAATCTTCATATGAACTTCAAGTCGGGCGAGTCGCCATGATCAAACGCTCGTCCAACCAGCGTCCCACCTCGGCCCAAACTTCCCCAATCAACTTTCCATCTCTCGACGCTGTTCAATTTCAAAGAACGCCCGGCCACCTGGACGGGACCTCGACGCCACCCAATATGACCAATTTTTTGATTTCTTGATCTCTATCTCTTTTTCATCTTGTCAATGCCTTCATTATCTCTTTTTAATCATCATATATGTCGACTCTTATCTCTTTTGATCATCAATTGAGCCTTGAAAAGTGCATCTACATCATATAAAAACACCACTAAATGTAATATCGCCAAATAATCGTAAAACATAATTAAAGCACATAAATCAACCTATTTTGCAATTAACTCTTTTGAAATATCATTTACTCAATATATTCATTAAACACATGCTTTATGCAATTTAGTACTAATACGGGAAAAATATCATAGAATATAGCTGTTATAAATCGTATAAAATCACTCTTAACACAACACTCAAGCGGCCTTCGCGTATCCACTTTTAGGACACTCTTGGCAACATATTAGTGGATCACACCAATATCCACTTAAGTCTAGAATAGTAGATCCGATAGCATCGGTCTCGAGTGGAGTCACCCGAACTTGTGGTTTTTTGACTCACTGGGTTCTTCCACCTTCTTCTCAGAGGTAGCACACACATCGCGATATAGACTCGGTGACTATCCAAGAGACATGTTGTTTAATCTTTTACTAGTCAAAGATTTATTTATTAGGATGATTAACTAACCACCTAAGTGTTTTCAATTAATCTTCCTCACCTTGACTACTCTCATCCTAGACCACTAGATACGACATAAATCCTAGCAATTATACGTATATTGATGAATACTAATTCATCAAAGCACAAGCCTATCATGCTCTTCCGACGGATCCAAACTTCAACTCCTTTAAGAGTACATTCGGTGTTTTAATCGAACGAATCGGTTCAATCGAAGTTTATTCATGTTTAATTAATGTTAACATATCATGATTAAGGGTTTAAAACGAAGAAAACACGATTATAGGCGAAAACCAAGCCTCAAACGCTAAACAAGTAAAAACAAGGTAAAAGCAGTGTCAAACGCCCGCTTGACATCCTATTTAACGCTGTTCGACATCGAACGCCACCCCGAAACGCCCATCCGTCAAAAAAGGCTACATCCTCAATCAAAGTCCAACCTCAAACGCCTGCTCGCTTTATGCAAACGCCCGCTTGAGCCGCTATGATTTCAAACGCCCATTGTGCTGGGTTTTTCCAAAAACGCTAAAATCTTCAAAACGCGATTTCTAAACCGTTTCTAACTCTAATTAACATCAAAAAAAAGTCCTAGAAAACACATAACCACTTATCTAATCATACCATAGTTTCAGGATCGCTGACCAACAAAAAAGCACATCTTTCTTACATCTAAACATCTTAAAACATGATTTAAACTTTACGAATCATAATCGAGATCATAGGAAGAGTCTCTTACTTGATTGCAAAATAAAAACCGATTCAAAAGCCTCACAAAATCTGCTTGCACTTCCCACCAACTAATATCCAAACGCTGCCCTTCTCACAACAGATTCCAAATCTCTCGTCTGATCTGAAACGGTTAAGCTTTCTCTTTGAATTTGTGAAAATCGTCCCAAGCCCTATTTCTTCCTCAAAGCCACAGAGAAGAGGAGTGAAACTCCATTTCTCTGAATTTGTGTTTAGGTTTTGGGAATAATCTCGATTTAATTTTCCTTAAATACTAATTCCCAATTAATCCTCTTTCCTTAATTGCCCTTAATTACTAAATAATCGATTTCCTTAATTATATATACATATAACTCAAAATCATGTATAAAATAATTAACAAAATACTTAACTCCAATAAAAGAAAAGAAATAATAATATTTCATTTTAACTAGCAAAACGACACGCCTACCCTTTCTCGAAAATCGAATATTACACTTCTTCACAAGAATCGTTTTATCAAGAAGAGGAAATGGATGTAACACAAAGAGAATGCACAATGAGGAAGCCCCGCATGATAATGCCCAACACCATGAGCAAAATCCGATTCACCAATCCCAAATCGACATAATCACCAAACTCACCACCAAATCCTAAAGAAACACAACCTCAAGGTGCTCAAATACCACCTCAACCACCATAAAACCAAAATCAAATCAAAACCAAACAACAACAACAACCGGAATCAAAATAACCGAACAACAACAATCCACCACCCAATCCTCAAGACCAGCTCTGCACTCATTTGTGACGTAAGCGGTGAGAAGGAGGAACGAACCTTAACAATCTTATTCGCTCTCCCCAACGTTGATACTAACAATTTTAAGATTAAGTCTCATGATTTTGGTTTGGTAGAGATACGCGCTTTATGTTTTAATGGATCGTCTGATTTGATTGTGATTTGTGGTAGAAGAATAGATATTACATGTCAGGACAAGTGCATAAACAAAAAGAATCTACGTACATAATGTGGTTCCGGAAAAGTGATGACTACTACATGGACAAACAAGAATTTATATTATTCATAGTAAATTGTAAGTTAAATACAATACATATGGAGTTTATAGCCTGTGAGAACCAACCTTAACGCTTACTTTGAACAAAAACTGGTAATGATCAAATATTATAAAATAACTTAAACTAGAATGGAAAGCCCATGCAGACGTGTTCCTAAGTAATACTAAGAGCCGACTCAAGACGCTAAATAGATGATCAACTATGTTGACTTTCTCCACCAACACCGGACTCAACAAAGCGGCCTACTGATCCACGACCAAATCACAAGCTTCCACCAGACTCAACATGCTTCATGTCACCATTACAAATCTCCACATTGACTTGAACTCCATGCACAATGACAAACCAGATGCACAACTTAAGTTCCAGATTTCATCTTCATATTTGAATACCTCGATAGAACCCCAGGTATGAGTCCATATTTTATGGTGTTTTATGTGCTTAGTTTATATATTTTGTCGGGAGATGCGCCTGCTCCGGATATGTTTGGAAGATTTTCATGTTTTGAAAGCTCGGGAGAGATGATAGGGAGAAGTGGAAGGTTGGATCCTCTCACAGAGTTGCAAATCACAAGATGTCTTTGTGATAAGGTGCAGGTTGAGGGGTAAAATAGGATACTTGTGAACTGGATTTTGAAAAATGAAAACCAAAACCACAGAAATGAGTTCTAAGCAAATACAACAAGATTGACCGCAGAATATTATAGCAAGGGATCCTAACTAGAGATTTAGGGACTTAAGCGATTTCAATAAGTTTTATAGAGATTGAGAAAAAACAAATTTTTAAAGAATTCAAAGCCCGCTGCATTTTGGCTTGGTGATCCTGACTAATACAGACATACCTATTAAAGCCTAACCTGAATTTTCGCTTTAATCACATTAGGCTTTTTTATTAGAAATGACCTGCTTCTAATAACTACGCTTTTATATTATTATTATTATTATTATTATTATTATATAAGACTCTTAAATTATAAATTAGGAAAATAAGATTAGGCTTGGCTGGATTCAAGGAAAAAAAGAATTTATGCCTGGCCCAAGAACTTCCATTCTCCTTGCTTTTACGTAAGCAGTAGATTATATAGGATAGGATATATGAGGTTTAGTAAGAGTGAAGAGAGGGGGACGCACGGAGGTGAACAACAGAAAGGTGCGTGACAGTGCCGCTGATTTCCCTATTTCTTTTTACAAGAATGGTACACTATTTTTATTTTGTAAATTTGTATGGCTCTTTTTTAATTTTCTTCATTCTAGTTGATTGATTATTAAACCTCCACTTCATGCTATATGGCAGATCTAATCGTTTTTTCTTTCTCATTTTCGATTGCTCATATTTGTCTATTTTCTCGATTCACTCGATATGTAATTTTGCATTATTCGCTTAATTATCGACGGCGCGCTTTTAATCGATTATTTTGATTATGTAACGCCTCCTTCTCGACAATTCCAGCGCTTATCCGAAAGAGCTTCGCACATATATTATCAAATAAATTCAATAATATATGTAGTTCTTACGGGCCATACATCGTAACCAAATGACGCGAAGATAAAACAACTCAACAACTCTAAAATCCAAAAGATCGAACACACGTAATCAATGCCGTGAAAATCAAATCCAATAAAGAGAACTAATCATCCAACATCCAAATCCCAAAAGCGTCTCAAAGGAAGCTTAAACATATAAAGAAGGACAACATTGTTCAAACGCGTGAAACAACCTAAGCTGGGGCAAGAAACAACTAAAAGAACTAAGTCTTCAAAAGCTTTCATCTCAAACTTCATCATCAAAGAACTCTGCCAACCGTAGCAACCTGCTCATCTTCTTTGGGGAAAGGGGGAAGACAAACACAACGTAATCGGGTAAGGGCAAAGTACATCCGTGAACGCGCAGGGAAGATCGCATAACGCCGCCTCTCATAAAGAAATAAAAGCAACGCCTGCCTTTTATTAACTCATTCCGTTATTAACCCTAGCTAACTTTAA